>LUCH01007934.1:4606-23128 GCA_013368495.1 Paragonimus heterotremus | reverse complement strand
GAAGCGGCCCCATAAAACAACTCTCCTTTCTCTAAGAGCCTTTTCTTTCATTTTTTTCCGCTGCCTCTTCTGTATGTGAAGTTGACAGGGCAACTGCCTTCTTGGTGACCGCAACACCAGGGAGGGCAGACGCTATGTATTCATTTGGGGACTGGGGCTCCAGCTTCATTTCGGACAGAGTCCGCTGGTATTGCTCCATCATATTCCCCATGGACGAAACGGAATGACATATGGTGCTAGGAAGGACATCTTCGCATTTACAATCGCAGGTTTTCTGCGTCGCTACGCTTCTCTTGACGCGTGTGTGACTACTTGGCGACAAAGCGGCGCCTTGACTTTCGTCAAACCTGCAGCTTATGCAGATAAAGTTTAAAGCAGAAGAAAGTTGTTGGTACTGATGTTCATTGAGGCCAGTGCATATGAAGTGATACCACCTCTTGCTTTGGTGACGCTGCAAATCGGTTTGTACGAACATTATGCATCCATAACGGCCGCAAATGCTTGTCACCTCAGTCAACTGAGTCCCAGCACTATTACATCTGACTCGCGTCATTGTTAACAGAAACAATTGATACGCAATATAAAACAGATATCGAAACGGATGCAATACAACTCAAAAGTTTCAATGCGTAATTATTAGATATGTTATTCGGTAACGAATACCAATAAGCGGATGTAATTTTTGATGCACAGGGCACCGATAGAGCAAAAAAATGCGTAGACTAACAGCGAACAAATTTGAACCAAATTTTGAGTTACCCGTGACGGTCGCTACAACCGACTGCATCATGTTACTACGTCACTTCATAGTTGTTTGTTATACTTTTGCCTGTTTCTTATTGTAAAGAGAATTAGCATAGTCCATTTTATTGTGATTTTTAATTGGATTATTTTAACATAGTTCGGCGGCAACTCAAAATCTGCGATACACACTTCGAGCGATTGCCATCCTTTCTCGGTGTTTCTCCAAATCAACATCGTTTAGATGTGTTCAGCAAGCACTCACGCCTGACTGTCCATTACTGTTTACAAGTAATGTGGGTTCGCCTAATCCTACTGTAGATGGTTAGTTCTTGCTGTGAAACTGTTTCATTTTTGCTCATGTTTGCATTCTGTACAAGTTCAGGATGGTATTTTCGGGATACTGGATACAAACCGGTAAATATGCGTGGCATTATTGGAATGCCTGAAAAGAATACTGTAAGATTGTTCTGTTTCATTTTGCTCCATTTTAGTTATTTGCGAAGGTACAGAAGTTCAAACACATCCATAAAACTTGTTTTATTATTGCTCATGTTTGAATTTTGTACAAGTTTAGGATGGAATATTCCGGTCACAACAGAAATCAAAATAGCGCATCCGGTGGCGAATCCATAAAATGAAGTAGAACGTCCATCGCTAGCCCAAACCGGTGGAAAATTTACTTACAACAGCCGACGATAAAGAGAATTCTTCACGTTCCGCATTGTATTTGTTCCATGTATTTTTCCAATATATATGATTCTTTTGCTTGTGGTCATGTTGGTACTCTAATGTAGAACCGAAGTTTGGACGTAGTGAGTGCAGCCTAACGTGCAATGCGCGTAATCGCGAATGTAGTCTGAGTATAGTTTGAGTGTAGTTTGAAAGTAGCTTACTGAGTGTCGCATGAGCGTCGCAATTTGTCCCATTATTACTCTCAACCTACATTCGTGCTTACTGGGTATCGAAAACCAGTCGACAGTGAAAAACAAGAACTGAGCGCGTTGACCCTTGTGTATCTGTAACGACCCTGGAAAGTAGAGTGTACAGAGAAAGCACGTCAAGCGAGCAAGGCACGGAGCGGGTTGGGATTGTTACCCGGGACGGATATTACAAGAAGGATCGCTCAAATAAAACAAAAGTAGACACAAGTCATACTCTTCAAAAGTGTAGTAGTGAATGTGACTATCAAAAATATCATTTGTTATAGTCGGTACATAGCTATCCTCCAGAAGACAAGTATGTAAAACACAAGCCTCCGTTGTTCCAGAGAGAGAGTAGGGGAAAATATAGATATCGTCTCGCTGATTGACCGCAGTTACAGGGTGATACACACGAAGAATAATGATATGAGAATGAGGAATATCAAAATTCAGGAGAGGGTCGGTCTGAAAAGTGACAGTTGCGCTGTAATTTTGTTATTCCGTTTTGGTGCGTTTCCTCTCTATGGCAGCGACTGCCCAATCCTAAATACTCTTGAGCAAAAGGGGGCAGGGTTGTCTAGTGCTGTACGATAGGCAACTGGGAGTTCTCCCTCCATGTACCATGTTTGGATTGTCTGTAAATCAGGATACACACTGAAGTACCTGCAAGACAGGCGGAAAGGGATAACTGACCGAGTAAAAGTATCCGGTTGACTAAATGATTTCGTAACCAACGACTTTATAGACCCTGCGAACTTGAACAGGATGGCCTTCGGTATTTTTCTTCTTCCTCTTGCTCTCTTGTCTAAAGTTGATCGATTCAAAAAAGAAATGGGTTAGCATATAAATAAACCTGGTCCAGAACAACGCCGTTTGGGTTGCGGACCTGGTAACGCGTGAGATAACTTCAGAGGCGTGGGAGTCGGCACAAGTACTGTTTTTCGTACGTCTGTCTTTATGTTATAATAAAAAACGTCATTTCCAAAAATAAAAAATGCTGACATACCCCGTAAAACCCACAGGCTTGCGAGGATCCCTACAAAGACGATTTGCACTGACTACCATTTCTGAGGAGCAGTTAGGTAGCGGTGTGGCTCCAGGCCATCTTGTGAAACAGTCAACACACGTCAACAGATAAATAGAATCATTTGAGAGTGATAAGAGGTCCACCAGATCGACGTGCACTTAGAGAAAACGTTCGTGTAGCAAAAGTAAGTGCCCAATGCCTCTATATATGACGATGGACCTTGAAACGCTGACATTGGACACAAGAACGTCTCTAGTTGCAAACATCGTACTTCACCTCGAGCCATACGAAACGTAAACTAACAAGTTCAGCTGTAACGTGTAGGCCCGCATGAGACAAATTTAGCATTTTATTGAACACTGCGTTGGGGAAAGATGCAGGAACTACAGAGCGAGGTGGGCCCTGCGGAGTAACGCAGAGGATTTTCCCCTTCAACGATGTCAGAGGTACGTGTTGGATTGTAAAACAACTGTTTGACGAAGATACTCCATTTCAGGGTCGATGGCTTGCAAAGCAGATATGGCTGCCAAATCGATGCCACTGTTGACCGATGCGCTGATGTTATGGGTGCGTGAAAGAGCGTCCGCGACTGTTTACGATACCCGAGACATGCCGTATGTCAGTCGTAAACTGAGATATAGTCCAGGTGCTCAGCTTACGTTTGGGAATGTCTGGCGGATGAAGTGTCTAATAAACAGATTAACGGTTCGTGGTCAGTGTAAACCGTAAAAGTCCTGCCTTCTACCGAACGCCGGAAGTGGCGGATGCCTAAGTAAGTTGCCAGTAACTCCTTACCAAACGTGCTCTGGCGAGATTCCGCGGGTTGTAAGCGGTTAGAGAAGAAGGCTGAACGTTACCACTGCTTACCAACGAATTGCTGTAGCACATCACCAAGAGCCGTGTCTGAAGCGTCGGGCACCACTGATAGTGATACGTTCGGATCGGGATGAACAAGAAGAGCTAAGTCGGCGACCGCATTCTTGAGCCCAACGAACGCGGTGCGTGCAGCCTGGGCAAACTGGAATTTGCACACATCTCCACGGAAATCAGCCATTGGCTGCATTATATGCGCACAGCGAGGTATAAAACGTCGGTGGTAGTTGACCAAGCAACTAAAACGACAAAGTTGCTTCGAATAATTTGGCCAGGGGTTTTTACGGATGGTTTCCACCTTATGCGTGAGTGCAGCGATCCCATTTTCCGAGATTTTGTGACCCAGAATCCCCATTGTAGCCTTACCTAGTTCGCACTTGGTGGAGTTAACTGTGACGCCGTGTTGGGCCAAACGTTCAAGCAGGGCACGAAGATGCGTCGGATGCTCTTCCTATGAAGAACAAGCAAACAAAATATCATCAAGAATAGGATAAACAAAGTCCAGACCGTGCGTCACTTCTAGAATGAGGGGCTGGAGATGTTGACCCGCGTTACGCAAATCAAGTGGCATTCGATTAACACCGAAGAAGCCGAAAGGAGTTATTTTTGCGGTTTTGGAAATATCGTCTTCGGCTACCGGAATCTGACGATAATCAGGTACTAAATCTATTTTGCTGCATACTATTTTTCCACGCAAGCAAGTGACAAAGTCCTGCATATGCGGGATTGTATATTTGTCAGGAACGGTTGCTTTGGTGAGCCCGTGATAATCACCGCATGGGCGCCTGTCATCTGACTTTTTAGGGACCATATGCAGCGATGGGACCCATGGAGTCTCACAAATGCGTATTAACCCGGGTTCGAGCATGTGCTCGAACTCTGAACTGGCAAGTTAAAATAGTAATAAAAATATACATTTATAAACGCATTTAATAACAATATTATATATATAAATCTCCACGCACTTGTGAGAAGCGAGCTCGGATGTGCGCGTTCATGGCAGATATTTACATGTGGTACAACGAAACAAATGGACACATAATAAGACAACCATGATATTTGTCGGCAAAAGAGGGCGTAATCAGAGGGAAGTGGGTCACAGTCCACCACGTTTGATGCATACACCAGTAAAGAAGATAGTTCGCCTGTTCCACAGCTCCAGCCTAGACGATGAGATGTTGCATTAATTTATCTTCTACAAGGTAGGTTAAAGACGACGCTTCAACTATTTCAAGGTCACGCCGGGAATACGTGTTGTAACGAGCGATCGAAACTAACTAACACGCACGAACTGAATGTGAAGTGGTAACTAGTACATGGCTGCTTCGTTCACCATTCAGGTGGCTGCGTCAACATCGTGCACGAGGACCCTGAACCAACGGATATTCAGACAAACAAAGAAGACGATTGCATTTAACTTACCAATACGTGTTGCGTAGTATAGCTTTGGGTACAATCTCTGTCTACTCTTCTGGTTGCATGTTACAGTGTAACGCATCGTGCTGCCTTGTTGTTAGCGCCATTTTTGTTTTCGATTGTGTGCATGTCTACTGAGCCTTTGACTCACGACTGTTTCAATTGTCTCGTTTCACAGGACGATCTCTAGAACCTCTACTTCAGAAGAGCGCTGTCCCCCGGTGTCTCCACGTTGCTCGAAGTTGAGTTGCGTGTGTAAAGTGTACACGAAGCCTGAATGTCCGGCTAGTGTTACACGTCCAAATGAATCTTCGAAAGGTTGCGTCGTTATTTGACATAACTTCAATCTGAAAATTGCTGAAATATCTCAGTTTGGGCGAGGGAGGACAGGATGTTTCAAAATCTGGCAAAGGAATGAACAGACTAGCGCGAAACATCGTGGGATGCTCGAAGGCGCCAAAAGTTGAAAATCTCGTTAATCGCTCAACCAATGTAGGGTTTTGAGCGCCAAGTCATCGCAAAAACGTTCCTTGCATTATGGATGCTCGTGAGAATATTAAAAAGAACACAATGTCTTGTGATTCGTTGAAAAATGTGAAGTAATCGCATGTGATATGGAGATTAATGTAAATGTTACATTTTTTAACAAAAATGTGATAACTATGAATATGTATTAGTAACGAGAAAGTTCCCGTGACGCCAATTGGGATGGTTCCAGCAATACATAAATCAATCAGTTCAATTAGCTCAACACCAGAGCTAACTTCGACGCAATAGTAATAACAACCGAACTAGGCAATGCAAGTAATTTATCCTTCGAGCGCAATTGTACAACTTGTTGTCTGCAATGTAATAAAACAACCGTAATGAGAAATAGGTTCGGCGACGATCATCATAAAAACCTCAAGAGATATTAATATTTTTGTTTTTCAATAAAGTACACAATATTGACGAATAATTGTTATAATATTCCGTGGTAATTGAGTAACCGGCAGCTATTTTTAGAATGATTACCATGTGATAATCAAAACTCCGCATGAAGTTTTGACGTCAGTTTGTTTACAGGGCCACTGTTGGAGCAAGCATATGTATTTCTTAGCAACCAACAGTTATTAATGGTTAACGAGGAGGGTTTGAGTCAGACGAGACAACGTATGATGTGAATTTGGGGTTATGATGAGATTATATAAGGTAAACGAGGGAGTATTTTTTCTACACGGCTTCCTGTGGAGGGTTTTTCTATGCTAGCCAGGTGCAAGATCACTACCGGCTACCATTAATTATAACCTGCTGGCCTGCCAGGGTGAGCAGGTTATTACGAATAAGCATATATACAATATATGGAAAAGTGTGTATGTGAGATATAATCCCGTTACTTTTCTTTTTGTTTTGCTCATTATGTATATATTGAGATGCATTAATTCAGTGCACGTACGCACAGACGTGTTATCCTCTATGTTTCAAGTGCTACAAATGTGTTCGTTGCAATCGTCCAGATGGAATACGTTAGTCCATAACCTGAGAGTGCCTAACTGTACAGCATTTTGAAGATATCACTTAAATGGACGTATTCCACCATATAATTATGACAATGTGTTTCAACGAAAATATAAACATATTTGATGTTGAATCATGTTTGTCAAAATTTCCCGCTTCCTTGTTTATACGATATTTATATTCCCCTTTCTTGCAGCATTTCAGGTAGATACTGGTGAACGAAACGTTTCTCCTTGAAATGGTCAAAAACGATATGGCTCTTCCAAATTCGGTGTATATGAGAGGGTGTGAAAAGGGGTACTATATCCCGTTCTGTTATCCCAAATCTGCAGAAATTAGTTTTTGTCACTCTACTGCCTTGTTTCCAAATCGACTGTCATTTATACGCCACCACTGACGGACACAGATGAACTGAGGCCGCCAGCCGACCATTGAGGTTTATGTTTCAGCCAGTTATTACTTGATGTTTAAAACGTCAATTATCTATCGTGGTGCAGAAAGATATTGCAATCAGCCTAACAATGAACGGGGTCGAAGATGATGAATAGCATGTACACCAAACGTTTAAACTTGCAAGTTTCTCACGACTTCCCGCATGTATTTGTTTCCATGTTATTGGTGATAAGAGTTATTCGAAAGGAGCAGCTACTGACGCGGACGCATACCTAGAAATTGTTCGCAGCATAAGGCGACGGGACGAAACAAATATTGGTGTGAACGTATGCTACATACGCAAACCTTTTTAATGTCTCGGACTAGACGGGTTTGGCCAACGATTTCATAATCTTAATAAATCAGAACCAGGAATGTATGATAATGAATCCAATCAAATTATGTCATGTACAGCTCGTGTGTGATATAAGGTGAGGAACGGTTTGACGGGATTAAACATCAATGGTCATACTGACAGCTGTCAGTGAAGTCTGCGGTTGGTCTTAACACTGGCCAACAGTTATCAGGTTCGCTCATATCCACTATGCGTTCAGACATGCGACTGATTAAATTGTGCGAGAGAGTGCAAATAAAGATGCCATCGGACCGGTTATAGAGTTCTGACTTATACTTCTACCTCTACGAGGTGGTTCGACTTGTGTACTGTTGTGATCTGGTGAGCTACGCTGGCTAGGGCTCCGGTCTTTCCAGATGAAAGCTTGTCAAACAGGTCAAAGGGGAGCAGTCAGAACGGAAGCAGTTACACTCATAGCAGTGTATATTGCATTATCTACCGTGTAGAAGTACTTTGACAGCGTGGTACAGTCCAACGGGTGTACAGAAGAACCGTTCTTACAGTTGCAGTTTGGAGCGTGCATAGCTCGAGAGGACAGTGAATAAGGCAATAATGTCCAATTCTGGATGTAATCGCAACCACAACAGGTTCTTGGTTGCTACCAGGTGTTTACGACCGTACTGTATAATAAGCTGGTTGACACGGTTAACCGATTGCCCAACTGTTTGACGCACAGGCTCAAGGTTTCTAGATCCGGTCGGTTTTTATTGTTCAGTGTCTAGCGGACGACTGTTGATCTGAAAAGCAATCACTAAAAGCAGGTCGTAGCACCGCTCATGGGGATTACAGTGAATACCAAAAACTAGCGAAGGTTACTTGCATAATAAGATTTTTGGTGAGAGTCAGGAAATGCTTCAAAGCACTCGCTGGAAGCGCTGCTACCAACCACAAAAGGAGGAATGTTTCAAAGATTATTAACACTGTAAGAAAAAAGTGCTGCCCGAAAAGGCCCGAAGATGGAGCTTGAAAAGACTCCTGTTATGTTTTCGCCGGCAGCCGCCATTCGCTATGATAAGGGAATGTTCAACCAGACCCACTCTAATCGAGTGTATGAAAGTTAAATCACCGCGGCATTCTCGAAATTCGGGTGGACACAGAACAAGAATTTCGAGTCGAGACTCGTACGCGTCATTTTGCTGGCCTTTTGCTAGTTTGGCAGCCGCGTGCTGGACATGTTCAACAGCTACCATGTCCTTCACGCCAGTATACACGACCCAACTAAAGCATTCGAGAAACGACTTTATACAATCCCCGTAAAGCGTTTTAGAAGATTTCTGGTCTATGCGGCGAAAGTGCGCTTGACCATTTTGAGAGCGGCAAATTCCTTTTTTGTCGCCACCTCGTGGTGATACGCGAAGGATAACCTAGACGGTAGCCACATGCACAGACATCACTTCAGATCAATTTTCATGATATCGGCAATGCCGAGCGCATTATGAATCACAAGGGCATTGTCAGAATTTCCATCGAGCGACTTGTGATCACAATCGTTGCCATTTATTGGGAGACTCCAATCGTCCGACTAGCGATTAATCGCGCCAATACCAATTCGTAAAGTACTGGGATCAGCGGTATTCCAGATGCTTAGGTCATTGGCATTGGAGAAACTGTTGCTGGAAGTACTTCCCGGAAGGTCGCCGATGTAGACTAGAAATAATGGAAATTTTAGCACTGATCCTTTGGGGACTCCCGAAGGAATGAAAGAGGAAGACAAAAAATCTGATCCGGCCTTGAATGAAAAGGAACTATTATCGAGGGAAGAAGCAATCCAGCGAAAAACATCTTAAGCACCATATGCTTTTAGTTTGGGTTTCAGGGGGCTTTGCGAGACACGATGAGAAGTCTTGGCAAAATCAACGAAGATGGCATCTGAGATTAGGTAATTGTTTGTGGTCCCAATCGGGCGACCCATAAAAATGAACCAATTTGTCACGCGCAGGAGTGCTTAGGCAGTGAGGCACGATCCTATGAGCATACAGTATAACCATTTTTATAGTTGTGACATTGCTGTCTTCCGTTTCAGGAAGGAGGGGATTAGAAAAGGTACTTAAAAACAAAGATCACTCCGATCGCCCAACGGTTGACTGTGACCGCCAGCGTATTATCCAATACGGCCGAAAAACGTCTATTTTCTCCCAGAAGCCTGATGTATCCTTGAGTACATCCACTATGCGCAGCAGTGCTCAGAATGAGTCATCAGTGTCTCATTCACTGCGCCCTCGGCCTAGGTAAGCCCCTCACTGCCGAGTGAGTCAGACTATTGAGTCATTGGCTCCGGGTGGTGTCCCAAAGGAAACCCTATATCTTGTTGTCTCGCAGGTCAGATTTTTCAGTCAGACACCCGGGGTGGGTTCCTTCCAGTCAACCCCCTCCCGCGGCACAGACGACCGAGAATTACCAGAAGTTATCGCCCTTTCGACAGTGATATTATTCACCCAACAGGACTTCTTCCTACTATTTCACCCCACATGTTCTTTGCCTTCCATATGTCTTCGGGCGATAATCGTTTTTTGAGGCTAAGACAACTGGTGAACATTGGCACCTTCAATGTCCGCACTCTCCGACAAGTCGGTCAGCAAGTTACTCTGGCTGACGCTCTCTCAAGAATGGAACTTGATGTGTGTTGCGTGTCGCAGACGGGAGTCTGCGATTCTAGCACGGTTATCCATTTGAGCTCACATCTAGATAACTGTCGATCCAAACGCTTTCCTCTCAGTGTTTATGGTGACATTGAAGCTGAATCTCGCAGTCAGAGTGGAGTGGGAATCACACTGAGTTCCACAGCGGAGCAACGATTGCTCCACTGAATCCCAATGAACTGTCTCTGGTGCGCTGTCAGACTCAGTACATCGGTAAAAATCTGTCGACGCAAATCAGAAAAACGTTGTGTATTTATCATATTGGCGTACGCTCCGACGGACAACTGTTCGGATGCTATGACGCCCTTGTTGACATTCTGAGGCAAACCAAACACTCAGACATCATCATACTAGCGGGCGATTTTACTGCTCAGATTGGTCGTCTTTGTCCGCATGGGAAGCGGCAGGGAGGTACGTCTGGTGTCCGGGCACAACGCACTGACAATGGTGAAGGACTGCTGCAGCTGTGCGCATCCCACGGTCTCTATAGTTCGAGCACCACACTCCAACACTGGAAAAAGCATTGTGCTACCTGGAGACTTCCGTGTTCTTGCCAACCATGGACACAGTTGGATCATATAGCAGTTAGTTACAGCTGGCGCCACTCTACTAAGGACTGTCGTGCCTTTCGGAGCAACCACCCGGACTCGGACCATGCTGTTGTGCATGCCCGCTTTCATTTGTCATTCGCCCAGAGAACAATCGCTCGTAAATGCAAGGTACTTAACTGGCATTCGAGCGATGACAGTATGAACAGCGTTGGCCAGGAGGCGCTGGTGAACGAGTCGCCCAGTTCGAATCAGATGGGTGATCCTAATGAACACTGGGAACAAACCGTCGAAGCTATGAAATCATGCTGTGAACAGGCATGTTCCGATGGAGCTGTTCAGTTCCGACAGAAATGGATTCCCGTCACGTCGATAAACCTCATGAACAAACGTCGATCGAACCCACCTGGTTCTGAATATGATGACGACCGTCGAGAATTTAAACGCAAGCTGACTAAAAGTTTGCCCAAGGACTGTGAGCAATACTTGGTCGAACAATCGAAAGAGATGGAAAAAGCCTTTTTATCTGGGAATAGCAGAAGGCCTTTTTTCTGATCCACGGTTGTACTGGTAGTCGAGTCGGTATAAGTGAGACCATATGTGAAAAAGATGGTTCACTTATTACCAATCAATCGCGCCGACTTGACAGATGGGCTGAACATTTTGAAGAATAGTTCAGTTGGCTTCCTTCTAGATCATGCGGACGACGGGACCCGATTAATCAGTTATTGCATTCCAGACGGTCCCCCGTCGGAAGCAGAAGTGGTGCTAGAGCTGAAGTTGTCGAAGTGTAATAAGGCGCCTGGTCCAGACCTCCTCCCTTCTCCTCTTTTCAGGGATGGTGGCGAGAGGTTGATATCAGATCTGATAAAACTCCTCCGGACGATCTGGGAGACTAAGGAGGTGCCTCGTGATTGGTGCCTATCAACAGTCATTCCCGTTTCCGATAACAGGGCCCGAAGTGTATGTGACAATCACAGGGGCATCAGTTTGATGTCTGTCGCGTCCAAGTTACTCACTTGTCTCATTTTACGTCGGATTACAAAGCCCAGAGAAAGCAATGTACGCGAGGAACAGGCAGGATTCCAATCCGGTCGACGGTGCGTTGATCAAAAATTCACTTTGCGTTGGATTTTGGAACAGCAGCACTCTTATTGGCGGCCGATAGTGGTGGTCTTATCGGACTTAAGGGCTGCTTTCGATTCAGTTGCTCGTAACGTTCTCTGAAGCTGTCTCCTCTGCAAGGGAGTATCGGGGAAATACGTGAATCAATTGAGATCACCGTATACTCACTCTACAAACAGGGTGAGAGTTTATGGACAACTGTCTCGGGCGTTCAGCACTTTTAGTGGTGTTCGACAAGGGTGTCGGATTTCCCCCTTCCTGTTCAATTTTGTCATGGACGACATTCTGGAGGGTGCAATTCGAGACTACAGTGGGCTTGGTGTTGAACTTCTTCCTGGCGCTAGACTGACCGACGTAGAATATGCGGACCACATTGTTTCACTTGGCCCCTCTGCTGAAAACATGCAGACCATGCCGGATAGGTTAAGCAACCGAGCTGGTTTGTATGGAATGCGCTTTGAACCTTCATAGTGCAAAGTGTTGCTTCAAGACTGGGACATTTCCACTCCTACTTTGTTTATTGCTGGTAATACGCTTGAGACTGTGAACAGTTTCACATACTTGGGTAGCACCATCTCGTCAGCCTGTAATATTACTGAAGAGATATCAGCGAGGATTGCATAGTCACGAGTTGCCTTTACCAACTGCGTCATCTGTGGCGTCGAATAGGCTTCCAGTTGTCGCTGAAAGAAAGGGTATATAATGTGTATGTGTTCCATTTCGCTTTATGGTTCGGAAACATGGCTTGTTCACAAAAAAGATATCAACAGACTTGCTTTGTTTGACCATCGTTGTCTTCGCCAATTTGCCCATATAAAGTGGACTTATTGCGTGAGCAATGTGGAAGTTCGCCGTCGTGTATTCCGCAATGCTCGGGATGCGTGATCAATTGGTCAGTTAATCATGGTACACTGCTTGCGTTGGTTGGGTCGAGTACTCCATATGTCATCTGATCGTTTACCGTGCCGAACACTATATGCTGAGGTCACCGACAGCTGGATAAAAACGCGTGGTGGTCAAGTAACAGCGTGGTCACGGAGTTTGAAGACCCTGACTGCTCGGTTGTACAAAGTGGGTATGTGTCGCCCGTCTGGATGGGGTCCTCGTGATCACTCAAACCGCTGGTTAGAGACGCTATCCGAGATGGTGATGTATCGCAGTCAATGGCGTTCCTGTATTCATGCCATTTCTAGTTCATCTCCTTAGCCCCCTGTTATTGACTTTTCATTTTCTCGGTAACGTCTTCTAACGTGTTTAACGTCACTATGTACGCGAGTAGCGGCCCGAGCCACAGTATCCTTTGGTCAAGCTGATGGCTGTTATGATAATAATGACGATGATGGTGGTTTGTCATGCATGGCCGGTTAGAACGAAAGGCATGCTGGATAGAATAGAAACGATGGTTTGATAGGAAGTGGCTTAGGATAATACGCTTTCATAGGCGTTCCGTTATTTTGCACGGAATGCTACTGTGGTTGACTGGACGATAGCTGGCCGGAGAATGCCGGTCACTCACTTTGAAGATAGGTTTGACCGTTGCCTCCTTCCATGCACCAGGGAGAACGTCAGTCCAGAGTATGTCTTTAGACAGCTTATAGAGGGTTTCTGCCGATCTAGCAGCAGTCCCCAGCTCACTAGCTACGTGATAAAAATTAGATGAATTGATATGAAGGGGACAGTGTACGAAGTTGGGTTAATCAAACGTTATAGGCAAGAGCCACGAATGAAAGCATGCGTACAGGCGTGTGATAAGCAGTGGCTATATATTAATATAAAGCAAGAAATAAGGAATACTAGAAGTGTGGGAAAAGAGTGAACTGCAGTCTGACAGTCTCAAGCCTACGTTCGAAATCCCCGTCTAAATGCGTAAACACTGTATTCCCTGGGAGAACATTCCAGTGATCTCTATTGCGCCAGTTCTCACGTGGTAAGACTGATGTTCGTTTAACTATATAGTGTCCACGGAGACTCAGTAGCCGTGCAGACAAAAGTGGTCCAGGACTTCCGGGTCTAATGCGTCGACTCAACATAAGGTGGGTGAGGCTCAGACCAAATCGTAGTCGCCGACGAAGCAACAAATACATCCTCATCATGCCAATTCCCTGCGCCAGGTCAGTATCCACATGCACAACCCTCTCTGGTGCTCTCTTACCACGCACTGACTATAACCGCTTAAACCAAGCGCAATATTCACTGCGAGGTCTGACGAACGCAGTAAACCGCCTACCGAACACATGACCCATCAGCGCCCCTCAGGCTCAACGAACCATCCAAAACATTCGAAGCTTTTGATGGCGGCCTGGTGCCGCTGACTGCTGACCTTGAATTCACCGGTGATAATAAAACCAAAGCCCACCATCTGGGTCCCGACGGGCACCTCCCTCCACCCCAGTGTATATGTGGGCTTGGTGGTTGCGGTAGAATCGATGGGTGACATCTCGCAGTTTTCATAATTTATTGACAGTAGCCCCTCCGTTGATCACACCCAAAGCTGGTTCAAGGCATTCTGTAGGGACTGCAAACCTATTGAAATATTCACAATCTGCCAAATCTTTAGTTCGCTCGCAAACATCAGTGAAGACGTTTCAAGGAGGACCGGGAGCTTTTTGAAGCAGAACGAGAAGAGAAGAGGTTTTAAAACAGGACCCTGCGAGACTTTGATCATCACAACGTGTCGCGGGAAAATACTCGTTCAAAATAAACATACTGTTTCCTGTCTTGCGGAAGCCCAGGTATTCACCTTAAAACCATTTAATCCAATTCAAAGCAGTGTAGTTTCATGCACACCAACTGACTAGGTACATTGTCAAACGCCCTTTTGAAACCAGTGAGAACTACACATACGCCATGGTATCGCTGCACAGCCCCGTATAAATCTCCTTTGCACTGAAGAGATTTGTGAGACAACGGTGTTTACGCCTGAAGCCATGTTGTACTAGAATAATTAGCCCAAAACGGGTCAGATGTGTTTCGATCTCTTCCTTTACTAGCCTACCGAGGAGTTTCACCACGCAGCTTTTCGGGTTGGCAGGTTGACAGTTTGCAGGTGCCGCAATGTTCCCAATCTTAAGTGTGAGACACACCATCGCCCCATGTCACTCTAGTGGATGACACCTTCCCAAGTGGACTTTCGAAAAACGTGTGTAACCAGACTGTATATAACCGCCGCATGATCATGAATAACTTTGGTCCATGTATGTTTGACTCAGCAGCTTTTGTGGTGTTCAGCTTCCGTAGTAGTAGAAGGGTGTTGGCAACAAAGATCTCCACATTTCGTAAGAAGGGGTGTTATTCGATTCGTGTTTCTAGTTTCCCGGATGGAACTGGAAGTGGCGACATATTGGTCCTCCAGAAAGCACTCCTTGGCGAAGCCAGAATTAACGAGATATCCAGCTCACTCCATTACCGAGGGCACTCAGTTATTATGCCCTCCCCACAAGAAGTTTTTCTCATCCGAAATAACGCATCAGGCTAGTGGAAGCATAATCAGTTATTTCTCTTTCGTGTCGTAACCTAGAAGCTTCGAAAAACTGCACGCAAATAACTCAAGATCCCATACAGACCTCAAAATTGGTAGCCGCTGGAGCACTTAACAGGTTACAGGTCGCTCCCTTACTCTCATGGCCGAACCACTAGGGCGTTTGAGTTGTCCATTTAACTGCTGAAGGGTTGTGCAATGTTGTGAAATAAACAATGCGGCTGTGCGGCTTCTTCCACGCAACCTCTGCAGAATCCTCCTCAATGATCAGCCATGGCTGACGAAAAGCCACGGCCATACCAACAGCGAATCCTGACTTCTGCATGTTAAAATGGAGTTGAGCATCACCTCTATCCATGGTAGCACAGCACTAAAACAACACGATAGCGTGAGCAGTTGAGCAAGACAGTTGCTGGCAAAACAAATCGCGGACAGTGTCGGTGGAATTCGTGAAGACGAGGTCCAATTTTGAGAGGGTCTGATGCGCCATAACTCTTGTTGGCTGGTCAACAAAAGTTTCTGTGGTACATAAACAGTAAAATCTAGCAGATCACTCACGAAGCTTCAAGTTACAGCTGAACAGGGGACAAAGCAGGCATGCTCGTGGCACGCCATATTCCGTTAAGAACAGACATATGTTAAGGTTGACTGCGGATGAACCGCAAGACATCAGACGAAGTGGAGGTGATAGTTTTGTAAACAGACATCATTGTCCCCAGTCTTCTCGGACGATTATTTACGCACAATGCCAAGACTTCGACAGGTCCATCGGGATAGCTGAGAGCCTCGGCCTCCATCACATCGGGGCCATGTTTGTTGTACACAGTGAACACTACATCTCTGTCACTGGGGTATTAGTTCAGGTATCTTCAAGCACTGTGTAACTTCTGATGACCATTTTGAATGTGTTCCAGAAAACATTTATCCGCCAGCTGCACATAACGTACATACCGATCCCCACTATCAGGCCCTCATATGAAACAGCTTGCGCCAAACAGGCTATCGCATCTCCACCGCTTACTCATCTTCCAACTAGCATTCTCGCCACTGCATATTTAGTGGATAAGTGAGTATGCACCAGATCCTCGACCAGTAACAATTTAAAATGCATTTCCGGAACAGCAATCGAAACGTTGTCCCAACAGGCATCGAACCGAATAACACAGCGTGGTTTAGAAATAAACCATATACCTCCAGCAATGTTTGGAAATATAAGTAGTTAGCTCTGGCTCAGTCCGAAACCGAAGGCATCAGACAAGAGGAGAAAGAAGAGAAGCGCGGGATGGGCCTCAGCCCACTCAGCGGCAATCAAAATCGCGCCAAGCGAAAGGGGCGTGGAACTTTCGAGTGTTTTGAACAACGCTCATAAAGGTTAAGGTTAGAGGACCTTGAAGAACGGAACAGTGGATGAGTCGTTAAGAAAGGGACCAGCATCCGCCGCGTGCAATCAGTTGCACGACTGGAGAAAGTGGCACTGAGCTCACATCGATCATCCTGTAGTGGACATGCACAGAATAATGTGTACAGATGAAACAAGCGGGAGAACCATTTTGCAGCAGAGATCATTAGAAAGGCCACACCATCGAATGTCATTACCCATGCCATCGGAGCCGTTGACAAATCAGTATCAATTTATATGGGCACGCTATTGTGTTTGCATTACCCAGAATGCTGGAAAATGTTAAATTAGTTTTATTCTTGAATCCTATAGGGTTGTTTGCTAACGATTCAAGCTCCCAACGTGTCACGCGTAATCTGCTGACCCAAAAACACTTTTCTTAATATCCAACGGCGGCGAAGATAATCTATATTTGAAAGGATTAATGAGAAGGCGCTCGTGAAAACTGAATTTAATACGGTACTAACTGAATCAATGTACATGAAAATCAAAGATCTCAACTTGGATGTGAAAAATCCTCAGCAAATTGAATAAAGAATGTGCCCGTACAACAAATTTGACAACTAGGCACCGCACAGTATCGGGAAACGATAAAACGGAACTGAGCTCACTCAAACAAATGGCTATTGGTTGGGTCGGAGCAAAATGATTGTTCGCGCATTGGGAAATGGTAAGAATCATAAGCCACCCAAAAAGAACATAGAAGAATGCTTTATTTTGACATTTAGAAGTGCACACGATTCAAGCTGAATAATAGTAAGGGTAACAGTTGCAGTAGCTAGCGCAAAAGTATAAATGGTAAGTGCTGTTTATTCTCGGAGAATATAAGGGAACATAGGACGCCAATCGGAAGAAGCACAATAATCTCAAAATGGTGCGACAGAACTTAACAGAATCAACAAATTCGGCAAGGTGATGCGACGTATTTGGAACACGCACATATTGAAAACAGCTTTGTAATCCAGATATTTTTCACCCTACATATATGTACACCCATCTGTAATGTTATTCAGCCTGGTTGACCCTCAGGCTTAACGGTAACCGGTGGTAATGATTTTTTGGCTAACATTCAAAAACATTCTACACAAAAATATGGGAAAAGTACTCCTTGAGTATACCTTGAACAATCTTTTTGAAACTTTAATTTCAATTTTCTGTCGGAATTCCTGAATCAGACCTCCCCTGTTAACCAACGTACAAACTGTGCGTGTTATTCATTATGGACTTTATATCAAACACAAGTCATGTAAAAAATGTTGACGTGAAAACTTCGTAAGGAGTTTTGATTCTCACGTGATAATCCTTCTGAAAGTAGCGGCTGGCCAAACACTTACCGCAGAGCACTATAACAAGTGCCTTCCAATATTACGCACGGTGTCAAAAACACAAAAATGTTGATATCGCCTGAGGCGTTCACCGAGAAAAAGGTTCATCTGGTTTATTCGTCATACTGCGTGCGATCACTCTACACTCTCTCACGTATCACGTGATATAGCGTTCTTTTCCTTACTCTCAAAAACGTTCTCTATGCGAGAAGATCATTCACAATGAATGGACGCGAAAAACTCTGAGTTGATCAAACGACCTGCGAGATTTTCAACTTCGGGACAATTTTGGGTGATCGACGGAGACATACGCTGAAGTCTTCCCAGTCGGTCGTCAGATTTTTACACTTCCGGTTCTTCAACGCTGTTAGGTGGACAGCCACCAAACGAACAATTGCATTCAGTTACCGCACCCTTACATTGTTTTCTATTTACATTGTAGCTCACCATTGGTGCTTCATTACTGTGGACTAATTTTATCGCATCATTCTGAGTGTTCATCTTCCAACGTGCGTTTTCATATCGATAAACATTGCGACAAGATTTGTTTGTCTTCTCAGTTCGAATCGCATGATTGGATATACGATTAGCTGATCTGTTCAACAACTCAGGGACATAACACTGACGACGAAGTCTTCACGAACCTAACAATGTCTATCTTTGCAGACCAGCTACAGTCCATTCTGCAGCATCAGCGAGAGCAGTTTGAGCAATCGCAGCAGCGTCTTATCGAGTCTCTGACAA
>LUCH01007933.1:0-12078 GCA_013368495.1 Paragonimus heterotremus | reverse complement strand
ATAGACCAAATCAACTTACATGAGTAGCTAGAAAAATCGACGGCACACCGGGCCAAAAAGTCGAAGTACCAACGTCCCTTTATCGAAAATCAGCTTTGAGCAAGCAAACCGGACTTATCTCACTGACGTTCACCTGTATTAACTCGACACTAGACTAGATCAATGCTTCTAAAACTTGAATGTGACGAAGTGGTTAGGGATGTGAATTATCGTAAGTTAGACACTGATCGACTTTCGGAACCAGATATGTACACTTATACTTTCAACACAAAACCTGACAGCGGAATCCGCTCAGCATGGAACAAATGGAGAGAAACGGTTCGAGTACACATAAGAAGATAAATTCACTACATAGGCGTTACTGAACAGGAATCTGCGCCCTACCTGACAGTGTCTCTGACCATAAGCCCTCGATAGCCTTGGATTCCAATAGAGGGAAGGCGGTACGTCCACGGAAACAAACCGCAGTCAGTTGTTCCACGTCTCAGTGTTAAGTCACTGTCCCATCCCATCCAATCCTGGGTTCAGAAAACGAGGTTCGGTGAACCAAGAGGTGGGGTAGCATGCGAAGTATATAACTGAGTTGAGAAACTACATTAGATGTGGAAGTGTTCCGCTGGTTATCTCTAAAGAACAGCTGACTGTATAACTATTTCAACAACCACAACCCCAAGGAAACAGCGACCATCAAGGATGGATAACCTGTAAACATCTTCCTCCGGCTTATACTACAGTTAACAATCATTTAGCAGGACTGAAAGCATAGAAGCACAGGATACCCGATCTTTCGTGGGGAGGGTTAGGTTTTTCGGTCGCCATAAGTGACGAAAGTTAGCAAATGCTATTCTGGTTTTTGAATACGGGTGCGGACGGCTTCACTCATATTTCCATCAACACGTACGTAACCAGGTAGATAAACTCATTCACAAATTCTACAATTCACCCATCAAAGATGAGTGTGGGCGAGAACCCTGTCAACCTTGAAAATGTACTTGCACGTTTGTGGATCAAAACACATCTCATGCCGACAGAATGATATTGCCAACCTGTTTACACCATTTTTAGCTGTACGTCAGTCCTCACAAATAAAAATGATATTGTAACGCGCAGTCGAAACTAACAAGCTCGCACGGATTAAAAATGTGAACTGTGTAACGGAGCGTGCTGCAGTGTTGTTGGCGCCGTTTTACCTTTCGTTAGTGTAAGTCATGTGTATGGCCCACTGGGCCTCTGGTTCATGCTTGTTTGTGTCGGTTGCTTTTATGGGACTGTTGGCGGAACACCTACTTCGGAAGAATGCTGCCCACCGGTGTTTCCATGTTGCCTTAAGAATAGTCCACAAGTGTAACTGACAATCAGAGTAGAAACGGCCGGCCTGTATGTTACAGTCTGGCAACCCTGCAAGGATAACAGAAGTGTCAAGATAAAAAAAAAACGTGCCGGGATTTAAAAGTGTTTGGATTAAAGAAAAAAGTGCCAGGGCGAAAATAAGTGTACAGAAAAAGGTTCCAAGAAAACGGATGGAAGGCACGCAGGCACCTTATGTTCTCTGACAATATGAGTACTAGCTGGTTCGTAGAGGTTTTGGGGCACGGAAGCCGGGGATCTGCAAAGAGGAGTTGTGTAACGCGCAGTCGAAACCACCAAGTGCGCACAGAGTGAATATGAAGTAGCCGCTAAGTCAATGTTGTGCACAAAGACTCTGAGTCGACGGACAGTCAGACGAGTAAAGAGGACAACTGTAAACGTAACTCTATTATACCCGTGTACCCTTATCTTCTTGATTATTCTAGTACCGCTGTGTGATGCGTATTATATCTTTGGGAACAATCTCTGTCTGATCTCCTGGTTGCATGTTACGATATAGTAATCCAAGTCAGGAGGAGAGAAAATCGACATCGTCGGAATCATAACCCTCTAATGTTGTTTCTGGAAAGTCCTCCATGGCGTGGTAAAAAAAATGAAATGATGATGGATAAAACTTGTCGCTAGAAGTTGAAAATTGGTCTACACAAGTCTAGCAGATGCCCAGTCGTTATGTGAAACAACAACAGGCTTCCTATATAGTTAATGAAAACGACTTAAAAGAAGAGGCCGAACATCAACTCTGTTGATAGTACAAAAACTCTAGAATGACGCCCAACACATGTCTCTGATAACAGTCACGAGATTCCGACTTTTTTTTAATCATCCAATCATTTAAAACGACCCTAGGACAGATCAAAAGTTCACGTGGCTAGAGCCACCATTTACCAGAAGAGTGAAGTGTAACAGTCCACAAGAAGAAAAGTATACTAAAAGGATAAAAAATTAATAAAACAGGGATACACAGATCAACTAAAAATAATGTGAATTCCAGCAAGCCATTAACTGTGGCACTCTGTCACCCCATATACCGTCTCCAAACAGCGAGTTGAATGATTGCGAAGACTCCAACCGGGTAGATGACTCCCAAACACCTTACTCAGTGGAACAGTCAGGGACCCTAAATTTCGTTGTTGCCTGACCAACATACGGTTTTACCCAACCATTTGGTAGCTTCCGTACATGATGGCAGATGCGGCAAATGTTCAGCTGTATTTCTGTCTATAACGATGATGAAGAATGCTCAACGGGAATGTGGAGTATGTGACCCAACCACAACAGGATTAGTTGATCAACTGATCACTCATCCCGACCAGTTCGGAACACGCACCGGTGAACAGCCAAATTTTTAACGTCATCACTCTCATTTGATGTGAGCTAACTGACGGGCACAACGATACTCAACAAAATGCACACCCTTCCCGTCAGCTATAACCGTTGCCTTTTCTTTATGTGGCAATGCATCACGAAGTGGACGATCTATCCAAAGATCCACTCATAGGGAGAAGACGTAGACGGGACAGTATACCCACTTACTGAGCTTTGTTTCATTGAGGCAAAACTAAAGTTGATTTTGAATGAGACCCAATTGTGAAAAGTCAAGGCTTCGGCTGGATTCGAACCAGCGACAGGAACACCATGCCAATTGGATCTCATCTAAAATCATAAATCTGCCAAACTACTTATTAGTAATAAATCTGATTTGCTGTCTAACCAACAGAACAAGAAAGATACACATGCTAGACAGCGAACTGTAGCAAATTTAAGAGATGTTGAACCAGAATGGATATTCAAAGAGATTTATGGAAGAGAATATGAAACTGAAAGATGTCTAACCAGTGACGGAAACACTAGCGAAAAAGCCGATTCCTATTAGAACAGCATTTAAAGACGATGCAGATAGCGAACTGGTCGGTCGCAGGTTGACAAATGCATTGGCCAAAACCTACCACGCTACATGAATGAGCATTTCACTGCTGTGGATGTCACATCATAAAGATAGTTCGCCAAAGTTTCTGTCGTCACTCTGTATTTAGTCTCTCACCTTCCGTTATGAAGTACATAACGTTGCGGAAACTACTTGGTGATTATCAGACAGGAGCCGTGAGCACCTTCTTAAATGGCTTGAGTGCTACCGGATCACATCTGATTGACACGGGTCACCAAATCATGGTTGACAGAGCCTTCGAAATTATTTAGTGTCGCGCGTCCATTTCCCAGTTAGCCAGGTTGAAGACGATCACAATCAGACTCTACAACCTCCAGCTTTGCGCCCAAAAGAAATTCCCATAGATTCTAGATCTCCCGTGGCCAACCATGAGTAAACCATCTGAACCTCATTTGTCCATTATCAGGAGTAACATATTATTATACGCCGGTCACATGTTTCATGTAAACACAATACACAAACAAACAAATCCACCACCATCCAGTTAGACAGTCATCCACAGTTTCCATTACTATTGTCATTGCGTATAACCATATTCCAGGTTTATATATAAGTCCAATGAATCCCTTGTAATTGTATATGCTTGATGAGAATTACCGAAAACAGCTGTCTGCAACCTCAACTTTTCATGAATACTCTGGGTATAATGACATAAGTTAAGCAACCGCTAGGATTGATGGACGCCCGGGACAGTTATCCATAAACCCTCACCCTGTTTATACAGTGGAAACACACTGATCTTGACAGTTACACGTACTTCTCCGGTACTCCCCGGTGAACAACAGCAACCGAATCGAGTGCAGTCTTTAGGTCTAAAAAGACCTCGATTGTCAGTTGCCTATAAGAGTGCCGATACTCTAAGATCCGTCGTAAGGTAAAAATGTGGTCAAGGATCCATGACCGGACCGGAATCCCATCTGTTCCTCACGTACCTAACTCTCTTTGGACTTAGTGAGTCGACGTAATACAAGGTCAGTGAGCAACTTGGACGTAGCAGACACTAGACTGATTCCCCTGTGATTGTCACAAAATCCAGGCCCTCTTTAGGAAACTGGAATTACTGTTCATAAACACTAAGAGTTACGCCTTCAGTTTCTCAAAGGGTCTAAGAGTTTCGTCAGTTCCGAAGTCAATTTCTTTCCACCAACCTTACAAGAAGAAAGAGAGGAGAGCTGTTCTGGGAACATTTTTACGCCCAAATAACTTCAGCTCAAGGGCCGCATCTACTATCGATGAAGGGCTGTCTGGGATACAACAACTGATCAACCGGGTCTCGTCGTCGACATGATCCGGCCGAAGCCAGCTGCACTTTCCTTCAGGATATTAAACCCGTACATCAAACCAGCGCGAATGGGCGGTGATAATTGGATAATCTTTTTCAAAGGCGATTGGGTTTACACCGACTCGACAGCCAACATAACCAAGAATCATGTGAAAAACAGCCTTCCGCTGTTCTCAAACGAAAGGGCTCACCCCATCTGTTCCGCGTCTCTGACAAGTTGAAGGTCACAGTCTTGGCACAAACAACTAATCGGCGGTCGTCATTATACTCGCAACCAGATGGAATCGATCAACGTTTGTTCACAGAGTTTATCGACGTGAAAGAAATCCAATTCTGTTCCGACTGTGCAGCTCCTTCAGAACATACCCATTCACAATAGTTTGTTCCCAACGTTTGCTAGATGCCCTCACCTCACACGAACTGAACAATCGTTCCTTACACTCCCTAAGTTCGAACGTCATTTAAATATCTTGCGAATACGATCTGTTGGTAAACGATAAAGCAAGATGGGCACGCGCAACAACAAGATTCGAGTCCAGGTGGTTGCTCCAAAGTGCAGGACAGTCTCTAACGGAGTGGAGCCACCTGTAACTGACTGTCGTATAATCGAGCTGAGTGGGTGCGTTTTGCTCAGACACCAAACACATTAACCAAACTGCTTTCTTCCTGAAGCGAAATTAGATTTTAACAATACAACTATGGCCAGAAAGGAAATCGACCTGCTTTTCTTTAATGAGCCCCTCGAAGCGAAGAAAGTAAGTCTACGGATGTTCAAGGTGTCTACAATCTTCGACGCGACAGAAATCAGGCTTATTCTTCATTTATTCGAACAAGCACTAAGCAGAACGGATTGTGTTGTCTATGGTAAGCCGTGTCCGATGAGAGAAATCACAAGTGACACGACACTAATAAAAATCACAGCTTAGAAGTTGTTCCAATACTGTGCATTATTAATCAGCTTGGAGTATATTTCAAATAACCATGTCTGTCCGGAAAGTTCAATAGACATAGCAGCGAAAAACATAGGAATCCCACTGTTTCCATTGGCCGGTTTTACTGACCTCAATGCAGTCCCACATAAATCATGCTGAGTAGGTATGCCAATAAAACAAATACCGAGGTATAGGGATGAGAACGAGTATCCTAAACCAACAACGCCCGATTTGCTTCCTTACCTTGCTCTATTTTACACTTTCTCTATTATTCTTGGTCTGCCATAGTTATTAAGTTTTCACATGTTACATCACAGGACACTTACTGCCATGCACCGTGAATAGTGTCAAGTAGCTCAGATATAGGCAGAAATTTAAGATAACTCGACTCCAGGCAGCAACCGCCGCTTCAGAATCGTTGGCGCCTGGGCAATATCGAGTTTAATCGGTTATAACAGAAGCAACTATGAGATTGTCCTTCGATCGAGACGAAAATCAGATGAGGGTTGGAAAATATCAGAACACAGAGATGGAGATTAGTACAAGTAGCAGTTGCGGGCACTCATACATTCAGGACTGACAGAATAAGTTAAACATTATGCGAAACATCTAGTGGGGAAAAACTATTTAATTGACCATGCGGGTCGATGTGCGCTCTCATAAAGCTTCCACATCGAGGTTTGCGTCAGTGTGAAGCACTAATGTATTGCTGTCTAATGATGATGGTCTTAATACAATAGTTGAGTAGATGATCGGCAAAAATTTTTCAACAATGTGAACACCGCATACAAAACGGCGTTTCAGAGAGACTTAATAACTCCTCAGTTGTGAGAAATAATCCAGAGTGCATGGGGAAAACATTAAGAGCTACCACAACCGAGGGGTGAAGCAATTACAAGTCCGTCAAGTCTCCCTCCTGTTCATCGGACGGAATCTGTAACTAAACGAAAGGGGTCAAAGGTTTGACGAATACGAACAGCCTACCCAAATCTGAAGAAGAGTATTCAAAGTGGTTCGAATAAATAACTGTAAATGCGGAAGATGGCATCGTAATCAAAAGACTCACTCGAATTGGCCTACATGAAACTAGTCACACAAGGAAACAGTCAGTCCCAGTAACCACCGGCGAAGTGATGCACAGGTGGTTCGATCCTGTCTAAGCAGCATTACACAAGCTGGCTAATCAAACCGTCGACATGCGAGCAAGTGGTTACTGAGGCAAACTAAATGCATGTCTTCCCTCAACCAGTTAGGGGCTGTCGTGGATGCTAGCTGGTCTACCAGTCAGTTACAAATGACTGACAGAGTTCAAGCTATGAGAAAAGGAAATGTAATAGCTAAGGAATGTTAGGGAAGAGTTGCGTGCAACAACAAATTCACGTCATTGCGGGAACATGACAAATCGCCTACCTGACGAAATCACATTTTGAAAATGGCTACCGTAGAAGGAAAATCTGTTGGCATGCGTGGGGTTTCCGCAGTTGCAGCGCGAAAGTAGCGCAGATCAAATATCAATCTTTCAATTGATCGAGTAAAGTTATCCAAATCCGGTAGTTCGGCTGATTGATTGGAGGCAAACGAGCTGGAATCATTGGGTGTGATTGAAAAGTCCACCAGAAGACTAGAACAAACAGAGGGTCTGAGAAAAGGCAGCGAATGTAAGTATGCGGGCAGAAAACATTGAGCAAACGCCGTAGGTCCTTTTAAAACGTCTGTGTCAGTTGATGAACGTATTGCCTGAGAGGGTCGCTCCATTACAAGTGAGCGAACGAGGTGATATAAACCATTGATCATGCTATCTTTGCAAGAATCGTGTTGTTTGTTCACAAGTCGATCCAATAGACGACGGATGATCTCCGGCAACCAAAACTGGTTAAATGCTGACAAATCATAGAACTTACGATGCCTATGCAAAGAATGTAACTTATCGAGAACGAAACGAACAAGACTGGCGTTCAGTTGATTCTCGTGGAACACTGCAGTAAACACAAGCATAAGACGGTGAAATGCTGGCTGTTTATCCAAGCAATACTGATTATTGATCGTGGTAGACATTTCAGCTTTTCGATCAGCTCTTTTATCCGAAAGCTGCATGAAGAAGAAAGAGAATCCATCCAACAGAATGGCGTGGAACAGTTCATACAACTTTTGAAGCGATGAAATGTTATGCTGTGCAGCATCACAAACCAGATTCGTCAGTCCTTGTTCTGTATCTTCGAACGGATTGAGCCCTAGACCGACCAAAAGACGCGAATGACAGAGATCCAAAAGATCACCAATCAGTGACAAGAATACTCGCCTATTTTTGGACAGCAAAATAAACATTTCCACCAAACAATCAATCAACGGAACAGGAAACGATGGGTCACCAGTGGCAGGATTCAGGGCTTTCACAATTTCAGCCAATAAGCCGGGAATCGCGGATACAGCAGACCCAGACTGAGATAATACTCGAGTGAATGTGGTGAAAAACGTCAGATAGGCTGTGCAAAATTGCAAACGCATCAGTGTGAATTCGCCCGAAATGGGCAAAGCCATTTTTACACAGTTGGCTAGGTTATCCAACAAACCAGAGTCGCGTAAAACCGTATACACCAATCGACGAGCATCACCGGATGACGATTCAAGTCCGAGAACTGCACGATTCAAAAATCCAAGGTAGACGATATGGGAACCAGGATTTTGCATCAACTGCTCAGGAGTTAATTGGGGTGAGAAAACATTTGTGATATATTGGCTTAGTAAACTGGTCGGCGAGTTCAACGTACTTGAATTCGAACTAGTTTCAGGCAGTTGCGAGATCACTGTATCATTCCGACTGAGATATTGCAAGAATGTTCGAAGTAACAGACCACATATCGGTCGTCGCCATTGTGCGCGACAGTCTGCATCACACACAGCAACGAAGATTCGTTTCAAAATCGTCCGAATGTGTTCAACAAAAATAGATCCAGAATTCGCGTCACATGACGTTAAGTTAATGGGAACATGGACAACAGCGCTGAGAACAGGTGAACAAAGCAGAGCATTCAGTAGACGGGCAGCACACAGCTGAATTACGATGGGTAGAGTAGACTGTGAAGTGGGGTCGGTAGCGATCGCAAAAGATTCCAATACAGTGAGCACATCGTTTACGAACGAATCCCTCTGAGACGACGTGAGGACAAGCTTGTGTGTTTGTTCTATGTTACCATCAACCACAGAGTCCTCGCATAACAAATAATTCCCGACGATGATTGCATGCAGAGTGAGTAAGTTTTGAATGATAACCTCGATTAGATCAGAACGAATCAAACTCTCAGAAACGGTAGGTAAAAATGAAGCGATTCGATGACTGACTTTCAAACCATACACTAAGGACTGCAAAAAATCTTGACCTGAAACAAGTTGCTGAGAGCCCTCTCTATTAGGTGCATTAAACTTTAGGTGTTCGAACAAAAAACCCACAGTCTGAGTACTGGTAGCGTGATCTCGAAGCGCCCAATGTATACGATGAAGCGATTGGCCTTTCGGCGACACGATGAACTGATCGGAAGTAAGCAGATCAGAAGAGCGGATAAACAATACATAATCGTTCCACGTATTGTGATAACGAGCAAGCACAGCGTTTACCAACTCTTCAGGACACAGAGTAATCAAAGTGTTCAACGTGAGCAGACTTTCACGCAAAAACATGCGATACTCACAAGCCTCCGATTTTGGATTGTCTGAAGGTTGGTCAGAAATTAGGAAAATAGTGCTCTCATCCTCATCAGCCTCAGTCAAATACTGATTAGTCTCAGTAGACATATCCTCATCAAGAGTTTCTAGAAAACTGGCCGCTTCGCTGTAGAACAACCGAGATAACAGTGTCCGGCCAAAAGTAACAAATGCGCCAGACAGCCGATGGGGGAGTCGGGTTGTGGAGTCAGTGAAATAACGCATATGTAAAAATTCAAAATATGAAGACCACATTTGCAAGCAAGAAAAATAACTTTCCAAGTCAAGTGAAGAAAAAGTGAAATCATGCAACGAACTCAGAAACTGTACAGGATCAAACTTGTCAATTCCCTGAACTAAGACGACATCGGACAAGTGACAAAAGAAATTGGTCATCAGATTACGCAATATGTCCACTAATTTCAACCGATATTCAATAAAACTGCTTTGGCTCTGCACATCTGCAACCAGAGCAGTGGTAAGATCATTATTATACGTAGTAGAAAAGCAGCTATCTTTCTGCTTCTCTGAAACAGCCACAGACGAACACGGCAAAACCAAATCTCCAGTAATTAGGTTCAAATGACATTGAACAATCGGGAAAATATGAAATAGTTGAGTGACCATTAGGTCTGCAGAGAGATCTTTACGGTCTACCAACTCCTGAAAACAGGTCAAGGCACATAAACTAATGCGTGCGAGCATGTTTGCAGAATTTGTAGTGGCTGTGTGGAACAGGTGAGAAGAAAAGGTGGACAACCCATAAGAGAGCATATGAAAAGAAGTGAGTGTAAACTTATTTGAAATCTTGAATCCACCGGAAGTAGCTTGCTTAATTCACAAACACATTCCAAGCATGTTAAGTAGGCTCGGAGTTTTAGTTCGGACTGGATTAGGAGATCGGCTTCCAATAAAGACTCAGTTAAACTGAAAACAGACTGGAAGAAAGTGGACAAATCCGAATCCTGGCGCGTAATGGAGGCAGTTTGTAATAAGGCACCGGAAGCTGTCAAGAGGTCATTACCACACAAACTGGAGCCCACATGACAAAGGAGACTGTAGAGAGACTCGGTCTCGTTGATCAGTTGGTTACGTAGTTCACATCTTCGCCTGAATGAGACTAATTCATGCGGGTCAATGAGCTGTTCTGCATAGACTCTAAGGATGATGAAACCCAAAGTGATTCTGGACAAATCATTCGCGTTCAGGTGACGAAAAATGTAGGCCTTGACATCTTCCATAAAATCGGGATACGCATGCGGCCAGTCAAAGCACGCAATGCAAGCGAGAACCTTCGCAGCCTTTTTGATGAGAAAATGGGCGACATCGATAGTCAGTCGCTGGAAGAGATATTCATGGATGAGTCGACAAATTTCAGATTTGTGCTCGACTGGTAACAAAGACCAACGTAGAACAACAGTAGTTTCAACAACTCCGAGGCAATAAAGTGCCACCTGTTGGTCGGTTGTTGTAAACAGATAATATAAAGAATTGTACCAAGCAGTAGGAGTTTGTTCAAAGGCAACGAGGACGCTCTGTATGGATTTCCTTCGATCAGGCTTAACGGAACAAGAGTAGAATTCGGTGAGCAAATTGGTTAGTGTATTCAGAGATGCCTCATCTGTGGTCATCACAGTAAGGCTGGGGATCGTGCTGAAACTTGAGAATGTGAAACGGGAGTCTGAAAAGTCAAACAAAAAATTATATTAGGTGAACCGGAAACCAAATGTACAATGTTCACACATTCGAACATTAAGCATACGTGCACTACTGTGCAAAATGGGTTAGAGACAGTCAACATTACTCAGCTGGTACACAACAGTTGAGTACACGGTTCTCACTCTCCAATCGATGAGCATTCCAACACCGACTGCTTTGGTAGCATCTATGTAATACTTATCGAATTTCATACAACCTTACGTGGTCGTCATAGATGTGCTCGCCTGAATATCGTAAAAAAAATCGAACAGAAAAGAATGCCAGTAAGAAATTGCCCTAAAATAGGAAATCTTTCAACTCAGATATTATGGCTGGCGGTATCCGGTTCTGATTAGCCTGTCGTAGTGACCGAAGCCAAAGAACGCCTGCGCTTAAACACCACGACAAATGGCTTCCGCTGCATCACTTGTGGCTTTACTCACACACACCGCGCGTGCAGTATACAGCCGAAGGAATCAGACCCAGAAGTGTGTGAGTGAGAACTTTATGGTCAGCCAACCATTGTTGCTTAACCAATTGATAGGTGAGCACGAAAATGAAACCTCTACCTCTCGGGTGGTAAACACAGAAAGAGACTCCAACGGTAGGATCTATACTGGAAATAAAAATATTGAAAAAGTAAGAAAATGAGTAATTCAATATATGAGTACACGCTAGTGCACCTAGACGGGATATGGAGTAAGATCAAAATTCAAGGTGGGACTAGAAGAAAACAGACAAAACATTCATCAGACAGTACACCCACAAAGCTGAAGGAGAGGAAAGGTAGAAGGTCACAGACATCCAGGTTTATGAAAATGGGAGCGGGTGGGTTTCAAACGACGCTGGTCGATGTGAACAAGAAAAAAATGGGTAAAAGTGATGTAACCTTTTTGACCCTAACGTACCCGTCTATTGGCCGACGATGTACCATGAGTACGCCGATGACCTACTAACCCAAGGCGGCCAGCGCATTCGCCGCCGCACACGTCGCAACGCCATATAATCATGTCACCATGACCTACGGCACCGATGATGCTTTTGTGTTCCGCGCGCCTTCGTTCTCAGTCGCGCACCACCCGCCCACTGAACTTGCGGACGCCCATCCGAATCATATTCCTCCAGACTGTCCGGTTCAACGCTTACTCTTCTCA
>LUCH01007932.1:10303-23624 GCA_013368495.1 Paragonimus heterotremus | reverse complement strand
GAGTCAGTGGCTAGAGACGTTAAGTGAGATGGCGGCTAATCGAGCTCAGTGGCGTGAATAATGTCGCTATTTAGCCGAGTTGTCTGTGAAGTGAGTGTATTTAGTGACGCGGGGCAGTGAAAGGCATGAGGAAGCTGTCTTGTTGATCACGTCTTACTTTCACTTATAGCTTACTTGTTTGCCTACAACATGTAGGCACCTTGATGTTGAGTGCTTGAATATGAATGTAGCTGTTTTTTTAATAGTTAGGTCCCTTTCTTTCTGTTTTCCTCTGTCTACCTGTACAAGGTTTGATTCCTACTTCATGGTTGTGTTCCAGCTAAGCATCAGTGATGAGCACTGATGTATTTTTGTCTATGATGTTGACGATGACGACTACTTGCATCTGCTCACCCTCAAATGTGGGAGCAGGCGCAGATTTCCCACAGTTTTGCAACAGTATTTTGCACGTGGTAGGTGTAGAGGCCGTCGGACTGATACCTCCGATCTGTCCCGGATGTTCTAATCTACATGTGAGCCCTCGCAAATCAGGGTGATATCGTCTGCGTACTCTGTGTCTAGAACCGAGTACCTGGGAAAAATTCCACATTATCATGTTCTCAGTCTGTTAGTGTGCATTCTAGGATTTCGTCTACAGCAAAGTCGAATAGGAAAGTGGAGGCTGGGCTACCTTGTCGCACCCCTTTTGAGATGTTAATGGTCGACGGCACGTTGCCGCAAGCCCTAACCCTGCCCGAGGTCTGACAATAAATTGCTTTTAGAATGTTTACATATTTCTCAGGCTCACCGTTTCTCGATAGACAGTCGCAGAATGCTGCTGTGTCAACTGATTCAAGACAACAATTGTTAGCCTTGCGTGTGAGTAGCGATGTTCAAGCATCTGTTGAAATTTGAAGGTATCAATGCATTCACGACCGGGGCGAATCCCGGCTTGCTCCTCACTGATATATTCTCGCTTTTCATTTAGTGTGCTAAATACAGTGGCTGCAAGCGATTTCGACGCAATTGGAATCAGGCTGATCCGTCTGTGATATGCCTAACGTCATAATCTGTTGGTATCTTTATATATTTGTTTTAACTCCCACTGAGTGACTGTTAACCCCATAAAATGTGCCTACGAAATAGGTTATTTCATAGAGCTTTGGATATCCCCTGCTGATCTGCAAATCTCACAAACGCCATAGGCAATACGGGATGTTTTTGGGTTCTGAATAGTCTCTCGGAGTTACAACTTGTTTCGCTAAGTGGTTTCAGACGCCGAGTACGTTTTTTAAAGCGGTTCGCAAAACTATGAGAAATGTATATTCTAGCGCCCTTCGTAATGAAAACTATCGCCCAGTAAAACTTGAACTAGCATTCAGTCGTCCCACTAATGCATCTGAATACATATTTTTGCTACACTAGAAGAGATGTAACCTGGGAAAGTAAAATTAGGCGGTTTATTGGTTTATCTCAGCGTGCGATACAGCTGTCGGTTCTTTTGTGGAGACCACTGTAACTGAGAGTCTTCTTGAATTTCTCCCACTAATTTTAATAGTTTTTCATCACCTTATGGCGGTTTGTGATAGCGTTCTCTGAACGGTGCTTGTCGACATCTTCGTCTTTTTCACGATAGCTCTTTGACTACTTTGTAACTGCTTTTATTTAGGGGGTCAGGGGTACTTTTATTACACTATACTTTCCTGTCGACAGTTGTTGGGTGCGTTGTTTCTTTTTCGCAGAACACATCGGATAAGGATTCCGATTCTCGGTGTGAAGCTACTCTTTTTCTGCTCCTATGTGATTTTGTCTGCGCAATTTTTCACATTTATCTGGTACCCTTCCCTCCATATTTTGTTTTATGTGTTTTTAATTAATTTTGCTTGTCTGGATTTTTAGTTTGCCCGATGGATTTATTCATCCGGTTTTGGTCTACTTCACGGAACTAATGATCGGATTTTTGCCCGGAAAACACTTTGCTGCATTTCTCGAACAGATAGTTTCTGTTGAGAAAGAACAGGACACCGAAGATAAAACTGGTAACCGATCGACAATAAAAATCATGGCGTCACACCCGATTGCGAGTCGCATTTTTCGTGCCGTAATCAGACGATTGAAAAAGACGGCGGATTTGGAAGCTATCCTGGGTTCCCTGGAGTCTAATTCAACGGAAGGTGGGCACTCTGGATTGGAGAAGGTCATTAACAAAGGACAACATGCGGTACTGAACGAGTTAGCCACAAAATGTTCACAAGAAGGTTTCACCGATGTTCAACGGATTTTTGTAAAGGTGATATGTTTTACTAAACGACAGTGTTCATTTAGAGCGTTACACATTTTGTTTTGGTTTGCAGTAGTTTCACTTCTAAATTGATAACGTTGCACGTTTCTATCGTACATTGCTAATGGCTGGGGCATCGTATGGTGACCGCCCGTGTTTGGGTCGGATTTATATGGGGTTACACTTCTCACATACTTGGTCGTTTGTGTATTCTCGTTTTTCTACGCCCTTTACCCTAGGTACATTTCCATGGTTGTGATACTGAATTTAAGATTGACCGCCTCGGGTATGAGTAATCTCTAAGCTAGACTTGGACGACTTAAGAGGGTCCAGTGTGCATATCACGAAGATTCTCTCTTGATGAGATGTAACCACTTACTGTTTTCGACAACCTGTTGGGCTAAACTGACCACTGTGTTGAGCTCGCCAACAGAGTCACTCATGCATAGCAGGCCAGTAAGCGAAGATCCGATGGACTAGTCTTCTAGTTCCCTAGATAGTGGTTGCAAAAGAGCTATCGTCTTATTTCGGAGAAACAGTACGAGTTCTAATACAACGCCGCTCACTCGCTGGATTATGGTACAAGCTTTCGATCCACAGGCTTTGGATGGAAGTCCAAACCGTTCTCCTGTCTACATCTGGGTGTCCTGTGAGTATTCCTGACTGACATGCAACCATGCTATTTTACACTGCCATTAGTCTTGTATTGCATAGGGGCCGTCTTGAAATGCAAGCCGAGTCGTCCTGTCTGCCGCCTTCAGTATGGTAAATAAGGGGGAATACTTTGCTATTAACTATTTTCCCACTGTCCTTTTTAGCGGAGCTGTTAAACTACCACCAACTCTACAAATCTGCAAGATTTGGTTTGTGACAATAACAATGTTGACATGACACGTCCTCTGCGGTATAGTTTCTAACCCCACTGTCTCTTGTTTGATCTTAGTGAGTAGATTTATATGGACGTTCTCACCTTCCGCATTCTGAAGCAGGCCAGATGTTTTGACGCCAGACCCTTTGAAATTCAATATATACTGACTCAATGACTAGAATCCAGGAAAGTAGTTAGCATATCTAACTGGTAGTCCCACTTGTCGGCCAACGCAACCAAGAATAGATAAAAGTAACGTTGCGTATTTCTAAAAGAAAAGGCTCGTTCTGCCTCACTCGATTGTTCGACCAAATGATAATCACGACTTTTAAACAAACCTTTAATCAGTGTGCGGTCAAATTCTCGATGGTTGCCAGTGCACTCAAGTGAACTCGAACGATTCTTGTTTACACGGTTTACCGACATCACAGAAATCTAATTCTGTCGCACCTATACAGCTTCTTCAGAGCACCTATCAACAGCAAGTTTTCATAGCTAACTAGAGAGAAAGAGAGTATTTATCAAAACAGATTGCTGACCAACATGTGGCACGAAAAATACGTGCGGTTGTCAATGAAGGGTAGGGAGTGTTCGTTCTGTTTTGCCCCACGATTTCGAAAAGTCGCTTGTACACGACGGAAATTTCAACATGCCTGCCGTATTTGACCACAGTTGTCTCCGCCAATTAGCCCACGTCAAGTGGACTGATCGCGTGAGCAGTACGGACGTTCGTCGGCGTATATTCCGGATACGCGAACAATTGGCCAACTAATCACGCTTCACTACCCACGCTGGTCGGGTCACATACTCTGCATGTCAAGTGAACGTTTGCCTTACCGGCCATTATATGTTGGGACCATCAACGGTTTTGGTAAAACCGCGTGGTGGTCGAACAACAACATGGTCACGAAATATGAAAACCTTGACTGTTCTGTTGAATAGGATGAGTAGGTGTCGTCTGTCGGTTAGGATCCTCATAGTCTTTCAAACCGTTGGCTATAAACTCTATCCAAGATGGCCCTGTGTCGTAGTCAATGACGTACCTGCATTTCTACTTCTGCCTAGTCTTCTTTTAGTATTTTTTGTCTTTTTGATACTGTTCTCTTCCAAGATACCATCATCATCGTGACAGACAGTAGTACATAGGTGATTCACTTATGCCTAACCGCCGTACAACCATGAACGAAAAAGCCCTGGCCAGGAAGAAAAAGAAGTGGAGGGGAGGGGACATAATTACTGCTTACTGGCACATTGTTAATATGATTATCTATATCTGTTGTGAGAACTGCAGACTACTTGCTAGAAATGAGCGTCGGGAGGGGCTTGAGAATGGAATTTGATAGGACAGTGAAAGGTCAGCAGTAGCATATTCTCGTCTATCCATCCTGCTGTATACAGCAGATAAGACGACCCGGTTTATACTGCGAGACGGTTGATGTATGTTGGCTGAGATACTGTCAGGACGCCCAGACCTAGACATGAGAACGATTAGGTTTCTTAACTAAAACCTTTAGCTCAAAAGCTTGTGCCATAAGGCAATGAGCGGGTGACTGTGTTTTAAAACTAGTATTTGTATCTGTAAAAAGTTGCTAACCTTCTTCCAACCCTCTATCTGGAGGACCAGGAGGCTGTGGTTTGTCAGACTTCTACCTATTGGCCTGTCTGGTAGGAGTGACTGTACAGTTTAGCTCAGTATGTCATCGAGGTGCGCAAGCCGTCACACTGCATCAGTGTCCAATATCGTTATGACGGCATTTCATGGTCAGCTTTTACTGGTTACGGTTACGAAAATCATGGTTATACATGTGTTGTACATTTCAAGCCGTCACACTCCGTCTTAGCCGACCTCCTTCTGTTTGTCGAATCATCTGACAAAGATAGTGGGACTGAGGTTCAGACTGCTAGATTTCTTGTTACTTGCGGAGTCCCCTACCCACTAGACCGCCATGATCTATGGTGCCATTATCTAAACCTTGCGGTTGTCACTGCCGCAAACTGGTCATGTAATGGACCTAGTTCACACAACCCACGAAATGTTAACAAACGACGCTAATTACCACTTAGTAGCACTTAGATAGTCGGTGGAGATCTCATTTCCGATATAAGATCCATAAAAATGTACATCCTTTGAAGTCCCTCTTTTTTGCTGCAGAATGTTTAGTGCTTTGTCTACTTTTTTCCCGTTGCTGTCATTATTGCTCTTTCTGAGGAAACTGGATGACAACGACTCCCGATTAACGACCACATGGGCATCGGTTCGAGCCCGCCTGCTGCGATCACTTTTTATATCTGGGCTTGGGCAATCTAACAGTATCCAGACAGCGTGGCACCCACTATCTCATGTGGCAGAAAACTCCCTTGTGATGTGTAGGCCGAAGAGCTAGCACGACCTAGAAGACCAATTGTTTGGGTTGTACATGCACTGGATAATGCACCATTTCACTTTCGAAAACAATGATCATCTGGATTTTCAACTATTAAATTTGGTTTATTTTAAGTTTCACACTCATGATGACTCTAAATCCGCTAACCTTGTGTTGGCGCTAAGCATTCCGGATTTGAATGCTGTCCATTTTTTGCAGCCGCGACACGAGAACTCAACTCCACATCTAAAATAAATGTATTGAACAATCAGTTATTATTTTGGGGGAAATTGGGATAAGTTTTATGGGTGACTACCTGAACTCGACACTTACATGTCACTAACGAGTCACGAAAATAGAGGCGAATTCATAACATTTGGAGTTTGATCATTTTGAACCCGTTTACTTTCCCTAAAGGACTGTGGTCTATTGTTTATCACGTGGTAAGCAGTATGACCACACAGCGTATTATGCAAATTACTCAGTAACCTCATTTTGTCATAGAAAGCCGACAAAACACAGTACCAACACGGTTTTTTCACTGCCACGTCCTTGAAGACGTTTCTTATTGATTGTAGCCAAGGTACTTTTCCTGTCTGCCTTTTTCTAAGTGGTCTTTCACTTGCTTCTAATTTTTCTGAGCGTGTGCTCTCTCATAATGTCTGAATTGATTGTTGACAAATTGGTCGTTGTTTTCAGATGCTTTTCACTTCACTCGGTCATTCAGGAGTCAAACCACAGCCAAACACCGGGGAAGATCCGTTAATTCGCTGTATAGTCGGTTTAGTCAACTGCCAAAAGATTGACTCTTTGATTCCCGATAAAACCGATGAGGCGGAACTAACGCAAAATAACCGTTGTGAACCCGTTACTCTTCCGGGATGTTTGTTGGCGCAGAAACTATTCAGTTATCGTACCGCTCGTCCCACGCTTCTGGCAGCCAGTTTGTGTACCCAGTCGTCCGCACGATTGCAAGCCTGGGCCAAGCATCCGATGCTCTCACGAGTCCTGGAATCTGCCTTACTGTCAGACTCAGTCTCGATCAGCAGAAAGTCGCATTTACTCGATGTTTTGGAGGTTCGTTGTGTTGATAAACTTATAAAAATTGATGCCAGTTGGCTTCCATATTTGTACCCAGCATTTACCCAACTTTCGGAGCAGTCAGCTAAAATACTCACTATTGTTTTAAAAAGTTGTTATATCCCATACACAATCTAAATCGGATGCAATCCATGACCAGTGCAATGTATCGGTAGTCATAAATACTCTTCAGTCACCTTTGTTACATGGCGTCTGGTGAATCGAATTAGTAGACGTTTTATTTTATATGTACATGTAAATTTAGGTTGTCAGCAAATGAAACCAGTGATTTTGTGACTAATCGGTCTGCACTTAAAGTCTCCTTTGAGATTAGGTGCCATGTCAATGATAAAAGTTTCACAGACCTAGATCGTTTTTAAGGTCAGCTAATCGAACACACGCTCCATAATCTGAAAGTATCAAGTCAGTTACCGTTAGCACAAAGTGTATGCTTAGGCGGCATTCCTCTTGTCATTTTCCGGTTGCCAAACTGATCGAGTGAATTTAGGCTAAGTATTGAAGTCTGCCTTCCGGATGATCGTCATTTAGTTCTAGGAGAACGGTTGGCGCATGTCTGAATGCCTAAAAGTTGATAACCAGCCAGGAAATGAGCAGTCAAGCTGAACGAGTGAATTGATATTAAGTAAGCATACGTGTAGTCAATCATTTGGACACAGATTGACCAATCAGCCGGTCAAGGGGACAACTATACAAATTTCAAAAGTTTATCTACATTCAGGATCTATTTGGTCATACGTTTGCACGCTTAAGTGAAAAGAATAGTCAAACGGTTGCGTATGCACACACTTGTATTTCAACACCTTACGGAACCAACAGTACTTCAGACTTCTGGCAAGTTTTCAATTGACAATTTCAACGGATGACCAGTTTACTCAAATCGTTCACTGAAAAGCCCGTGTGAGTATTCTCTCGTGTCCATTCCCGGTCGGGTAATGCACAACTCGTTTGGTTTGAATGAATTCATCAGATTTACCCTTGCACTAATGACCCCCGACTATGTTTCAACACTTTCATTCACATGATCACCAGCTTGTTACGATGCAGTACTGTCGTAGCGGCACCGGCTACTCATTATATTGTTGTGAACTCAAACCCCATTTATCTCAACCGCCCCCACTCAGGTTTGTGTAACCGGACAGTGCCCGGTCAACATGTGGCATGATCTCTCACGTGATGGCGAAAACATAGTGCTATAAAAATGTGAAAACGTCCTACTAAACACTGGGTTTGTACATCAGATCTTTTGTCTATGTGGAACGGTCGGCGAAGATTGCAAGCTTGCATTGGTAATCGCCTGTATTTACTGTCTTCGAACACTTTCTGCTTGCGATGATCGGTCTTCTTTCGTTTTCCCTGTCATCTCGTGAAACAGATGGATTTGATGGACGTTGTTCGTGATCGGTATGGCAGCCGTGTGCTAGAGGCGCTGTGGACCGCTGTCGATTCTATGCCGGAACCGGATGTTTTAAAAGAACGTCTGGTCGCCAAATTAGCCAGTTCTCGTGTCCAGCTGTCTACTCATCCTTTCGGTCATTTTGTGCACCACAAGCTTCAGTTAGACCTGTTCGCTGATGCACCCAGCTTATGGCGGAAACGGGTATTGCATTCACACAGATTAACACAGAAAAGGTCTACGTTGGTCAGCGAACCTCAAGGTTTGTCTTGGGATTTCTGTATTTTGACTGTTCTTTTTCATTTCAGCATCTAAACGGAATCGGAAGACTTGTGTACCTAAAAGCAAACAGAATATAAAGCAGTAATTGTGTCCATATCTTCCTGCTGCCTGTGGTGGAAAAATTTAACCATTTGGTTGTCCTCACATGGAATGTAGTCGGAGTGGAGTGCCAATTCCCATCACCCACTATACATGTATTCTCCTATGTGTTCTTTTAAACGAGCCTACTAAATGCACGTCCGAGGTTGCGTCATTCACTTCACTAACCGATCCCTATTTCGGTGTGTTCGGTCTTGTATGCTTTATTAGTTCAATGAAGTCACAGACCAGTGTAATCTGGTACGTGTGTACAGTTTCGTTGTTCAACTTGGCCAGTCGATTCGTGTATTATTTTCCGGTACATGCTGTATATTTCTTCTATAAACCGAGGACAATCAGCTTCTCACTGCGAAACCAATATCATCACACTACTGTGACTCCTTTTGTCGTCAAATAAAGCTGTTACTCTGCACTGTGTGTTCAGTCTTTTGGACTGGTGGTCGATGATGCATAATACCAGCTTCTGAAACGACCTTTAGAAGTACGGAACACACTGTCCAACTTCTTGTCTGAGGTCTTGTTTTGCTTTCCGTGTTCATCTGATGCAACCACCGTCATCATCGACGGTAGTGCATCAGTGGTGGATAGTACTGCATTGCTTTAATTCCCAATCCGTCCACTGAATTGCAGTGCATTCGTACCAGAACACTGCAGTTCTAAGAAGCAGTACATCAGTTAAAGACGTCATCGAGGAATTTATTGCGTAGCAGAAACCGTCTGCTAGTCACCTGCTTTATAAATCCTGGCAGTCACCACATCTTCAGTTGGAGATTACACACAATGATTGTTGGTTAGGCTTGTTGCACATTGGTCATGATGTGTTTTGTAATCTGATTGTATAATTATTCCTGTATCTTTCTGATGTACGACACTAGTTTGCTCAAGCGAATACGGTCGGTATTTGCATCAAGGCACTACTTAAAATAACTTTGGGACCAGTCGTCCCTACCTGCCCTTTGATGCCAACCGTTAACAACGTCTCAGTTACTTTCTGTCGTTCTTACTACTCATCTGGTGTGCGAATGTGTCCCGTCTACTGTGCGTATCCAACTGTCTGTACCAGGCTTCCTTGAAGTTAACTTGCTCGTTTGGCGTTACACCCTTTCCGTTTCAAGATGTCCCAATTGCACTTTTTCGTCCGCTGGCATTACTCTTTATCCGGAGTCATTCGATCCGAGCGGACCACGTTAGCACAATGGGGCAGAGAGTTCGAACACTTGTATTGCAATTAGGTCCGGGCATTGTGGGGAATTACACTAACAAGCGCTCTAACTGACCCATATCAGCGAACGCCACCGTGCATAACTGCAGCACGGCCTTATTCGCTAAAATTGAGGTGCGTGTCCTGTTGGGGTCACATCTCTCTCTCTTCGGTAGCCCCAACACTTTCCGGCTAACTTGTTCCACAGGCGCCTGCCGGTCCGATCTGGTCAGTACTCCTGTTAGTACAGTCCCTCACATGGTGGTGGAATTCCGAGCAATTTATCTCAGCTCTTATGTGATCAGCATGGTTTGGACGACTCTGGCGATATAGGACATACTAGAAAAATCCTTCAAGTAATCTTGAACTGGCTTTGAGTTGTTGAAAAACGGTGCAGGGATATGCAAAACTTACTCCGATATATCTTAGAGTGGAAAAGGTATCTAAAAACAGAGGTGTATAATCTTAGAACGATGACCGCAGTCATTTTGTTTGCTCGTCACACAGGAATACCGAACGCAGTAGTAATGTAAGCGTTGTTCCTGAATTGTCGAATCGTGTTTACAGTTACGTTTTGCCCACGTGAATCTTATCCTGTGAGCTGTTGTAGACTAATTAGGGCTCAATATTCTAACTGTCCTTCGACTGCACTACAGAACAATCTACGCATGCGTACCGAAACATTGGGGGCGTTTTAGACTTTTTAACATGTAGATTCTATCATATTGGAAGATACCGTCTGCCGTTAGATACTCATCGTGATTTAACTGCATGTCCGTAGAACTTTATTCGGGTTACTGAACGAGTTCACTCAATCACGAATCTTATTTGTGGCATGGTCGCACGTTCAACTGTAATTAACACTGGCCTCAAAACATAATGAAAAACGTTAAATTCCGTTGTTCAAAGTTAACATTTAAAATGTCCCTTGTCAACAGTGGCAAATCGTGCTTTGGTGCGACAACCGTTGGCTTGCTGTTTGTTCTTCCACTCTTTCGAAACAGTGAGATATTTGTACAATTTGTCTAATTGTGATATGTCCCATCAATAAATCCTTGACATTGAATGCTTCTGCGTAACAAGTCGAGATATTCAGAGACACCAAACCGAATATACTTACCCAGATTGCCATTTGTCAGTGTCTGCGGTCTCAAAATTTATACACTCAACATATTGTTCATCTCACTCACGTTCTTGTGATACAAATAGCCACTGCGTGCTTCTGAAACCGGGATAACTAGTAGAGCATCTGGTGTAGAACACGGCCACCATCCAGGTTAACATCACAGGTCGATTGATTTAGCAAAAACCTACCAAGCACGATGCAATTTGACTCTTTTCACTCATCACCTGGGCAGTTCACTTTCCCAATTATCGACCGTGTATTTGTCACTTCCAAATCGCTACATGCGTAATGTTTCGTCCTCACGTTACCGAACAATGGTACTAACGATCACATTGATTGGTATTAAAGAAACTGACGCAACCTACGTCGAAACAAGTTTGTGAAGCGTAGACTAAGTATTTTTTATCCGTATTTTAGCTCGCGTTGAGTTGTGTTTGTATGGAACAAGCATTACTGCCTCCGACACATTGGCATAACAAACGTTCATTCTTAGAATTATCAGATGCTAGCCGGAAAGTCCTGTTTGATAGTTCATATGCCAGGCTCTGTCGGAATGTCTGAAAGAATCTTTGTAAATTGAAAAGGCTGGTGAGATAGAAATTGCCTCCTCGGGGAATATTTGCAGTTTGTTCAAGCTTATTTGAGCTGTAACTTCACCCTTGAGTGAAATTATCAGGAGCGGATAACGCTCTTATTCGTAATAAATCAAGAAAGTTTTAAAATTAAGCTCCCTCTGTTAGTTCATCTCCACAGACTTCGGAGGTTGTCCTCTGGTCTTTGAGCTCAGAATCTCTTACTCAACTGAACACCAGTGATTACATCCTGACTGTGACTCGTTTCAAAGCCGTTGTTAGTGATGCCCCTTCACCGTCACCATTTAAAAACGATGATAAGGAAGTAACGGAAGCGTCAGTATATCTGTTCCAACCATTGTGGACAACTGAACTGAGTTCATTATAACCTATATAATCGGGAAATAGTCCAGAACAAGCTTGAAATGCACATAGAAGTTAGCTTACCTCTCGTGCTAACTCGAGTTTTGGCGCCCATCGCAACCCATCTATTCACTGTAGCCTGCTTAGCAGACAGATACATGCACTATTATCCATATTCATTTCATTGATCCCGAACTGTAGTATACGACTTAACATTCATTACCAAATATATACGAGAAAAATAGAAAATCATATAAGAGTCAATAGGCTTGTGTCTACAACAATGTCATTCTGAAAAGCGTTTCCAGCGAGCAGTGTGGATAACTGCGTGCTCCCCGTTCTGCTAGGTGAAACACTCCAATCTCGTTCAGCGGGACTATGAAGGCCTTCATCGTCTGGCCATCTTACGGTCCTTTCTAGGCGTTGATAATTGCACTGGACTCTGTCTTGTATGACTGGTGCTCCTTCGACATACATGACAACCAACGATGATCATGCATTTCCAATACATCGATTGTTCGTCCCGAACCTTCAGATTTCCTAAATACTGGCCGACAAATTGTCGCACTGTTTGCACGATGAGTTTATTGTATACACGTTAACTGGCGGACACGTTGATTGCCGATCACTGAAAGGTTATTGGTATCGTTTGTGTGTTTTGTTTAGCGATATCGTATGTGACGTGCATTGTGAACTTCCGTTTCAATAAATGAACGGACGATTTCGTAGCATTAGCAATGATGAAGATTTAATAATTTAACACGTGCGTTTACTTTTTTCGTGTACAACTCCCTAGTGATATTACTGGAATGGTAGCGAATGCTTATTTTTGGTTCGATCTCAAACCAATCATCAAAGCCTGGTATAACCGCCAATAAGCATGCGAAATAACAGTAAAATGATTACATGCTTTGATTGGTGTGATCAAACACGATGAGCAACATTATTGGATCCAAAGTGAATATTACGGATACAAAACCAATGACACGCCCTCTAACGAGAACAAACGAGCCGTCGATCAATGAAGACAGACGGATGGGTTGGTCAGTAGATTTGGGTATTCATTGTGAATACAGTTCTGTATTGCACTACGTTATATTTTTCTCAGACCCTAGTTGTTATTTCCACGGAAGACCATACAGTAGCTGCAACCCGATTAGATTATCCTACCCAGGTAGGTGAAGCGATTAGCAATCTCGGGCAGTAAGAACGATTGGCCCAGGATGAACGCAGTCTTTTTGCGATATTCTGACCAGATTTATAATTTGAACAGTGCAATAAATCGTCTGCATATTGTCTGCAAAACAACTGAGTAAGAAGTGTCCGTGTGCTTACTATTTGGCAAAAACCACATTACAATATCTTTGAAACTTCCGGGTCATCATCATAGAAAGCAATACACCAGTGGTTCACACTGATGCTTAACTGTCACACAACTATGAAGAAGAAGAAGAATCATACCCTGTATAGGAAGAGAGAAGGGGACAGGAAGGGAGCTAACTATTGAAAATACAGCTACATTCATATTCAAGCACTCAACATCAAGGTGCCCACATGTTGTAGGCAAACAAGTAAGCTATAAGTGAAAGTAAGACGTGGTCAACAAGACAGCTTCCTCATGCCTTTCACTGCCCCGCGTCATTAAGTACACTCACTTCACAGACAACTCGGCTAAATAGCGACATTATTCACG
>LUCH01007931.1:5631-22339 GCA_013368495.1 Paragonimus heterotremus | reverse complement strand
TGTTGACTTGTGACTTTTTCTGGACATAGTGTGTTGTTCTTGTGATTGACTATCTGGAATATTACAAGTTGATACAACTCAAAATTTAAATTCTAGGCTTGTAGGCGATATTTCTTAGACCGGTTGATGGTTTGGTTGATGCACGCCGGACATGCTCAACAGCTAGTATCTTTCTTTAGACCGGCCTACACGACCTGATTTGCATACTCGAAGAACGGTCTTGTCGGAACCTCGTAGTACGTTTGAAACGCTCGCTTATTCATTCAGGGGAAGGTGCATTCAGTCATCCTAAGAACGACAAATCACTTCCTTGCCGCCATCTCGAGGCGATACGCGAAGGATCAGTTGGACAACGACCAGACACCCAGATATTCCTTCAGGTCTTCTTTCGTGATGTTGTAGCGACCTCCTAGAAAAACTTAATTTTTGTTGTACAATTTGACACATCCTGACGGGGTGCGTTTGTTTAGCCCAATTGTATACTCTGTTTCCGCTAGCGTGGAACTTCTTCATTTATCCGTCCAGCGCGTCACACGCAGGACGCTTGTTGATAATACATTTCCTTGTTCCTCGTTCGTGGCAATATATAGAGTACGACGCTGTCTGTTGTCTCCCGAATTATTGCCATCGGGTAACTCCTTGAATCTGAATCTGCCGAACGCAGTAGGAATCATGATGATATTGTCGGGATCTTCACCGAGTGACGTGCGCGCACAAGTATTATCATTTGGTAGAATTTTACAATCGTCTGATCAGCGTTTAATCATGTCGCGATCAACCTGTAGTGCGTTAAGACCAGTGGCATTTTAGATAGAAAGGCGTTACTGGAAATGTTGGCCGGAAGATCGTTGACGTGGATAAAAACAAAGGACCGAGCACCGACCTTCGAGGAAATCCCGCGGAAGTGAAGGAGAGAGACTGAAGATCAGATCTGGATTTAACTCCAAAAGTTCTATTATCAGGAAGAGACCAACCAGCGAAGAATCTCTCCTTGAATACCAGTTTGTGTTTCAAGAGGCCATGTGGGTTAAGATCAAAGGCCAGGACAATGTCAAAGTGGACAACATCTGAGATGTGACCATTGTGTTTGGCTTTCTTCAGACTATCCATGAAAGTGAACATATTTGTTATGCATGATCGGTCACGAGTAAAGCCATACTGAATGTAAGAAGAGGGTGGTTTGATGAGAAGTGGTTGATGATGGAGAGCTTATATAGGCGCTCCATTATCTTGCGCGGACTGCTAATGTGGCCGGTTTCCCGATAGCTATCTGGAGAGTGTCAGTCGCCCACTTTGAAAATGGGCGTGATGTTCGCCTCCTTCCATGCGCTGGGGAGAAGGCCAGCCCAGAATCTGTTCAAAAACTTCATGCCAGACTGGCATCTGTTTTCTTGAGAATTTTTAGGTGGATCTTATCAGAACCGATTGTGCAGTATGAATCAACTTTGCATGAAAGATGTTCAATATCTAACGAAGAAAAGTGAGGGGTAACAGGTGGTTGCCGGATGTTCTGTATCGATGGAATAAGGTGTCAGTTCTCTGAGAGCTTTCCCTCTCATTTTTGTCGCAGTCTGCTTGAAGCGTTAACAGTGTAACTGCCTTCTTACTGGTTGCAACACCATGGAAGTCAGGCGCTATGTGCTCGTTTAAGAACTGCTATTCCAACTTCATTTCAGACATAGTCCGTTGGCACCCGTACATCTCACTCCCCTGGGAAGAATCAAAAAGAGATACAGATTTACGAAGAGCTCTGCAGTTGCAGTTAATGGATTTTTGTGTCGCCCCATTATTTGTGGCGCACTCATGACCAGTCAGGCGCAGAGTGCGACCTCACTGTCGTCAAACCAGCGAGTCTTGCAGTTGTTTGACCTCAGTGGCCACTTTACTGGTGGTTATTTGAGCCAACCGCCTGCATAACCCTTTCTCGTTCTCTTATGGGTCTGTGGTGGATGCTTGCTCGTTTGCGAACCAACCACGAAACGGTTGGTCCATCTCGACTAATGAGAGAAAAGGAGAGCAACGTCTGAGAAATCTAAGAAGCTAGCTACTTGTATCGTTCTTCGTTGAGGTCGGTGTACTTGAAGTGGTACCACTTTTGGCACTGATGGCATTGCATGCCGTTTCATACAGACAGATTACATCAACAATGGCCGCAAGTGCTGCCATAGGTCCGGGGTTAGAGATGTGAACCACGTGTTTCAATGTCCAGCCGGCTTTCGTTGGTCTAAAAGACATCAGGGTTTTCCATCGTTCCTGACGATTACAGGGGGTTCCAACAACGGAGCACCCTCACGAATCCCACGTGGTTTTGATTGGATGGGAGTCCATCAACTTTTTGGAACGGTCTCCACTACCCTTCAACGATCACAGCACGAAAGGCGCTCCGGTGATCGATGACTTTTTAAGGAATGAATCGATGCCTAATGAAATTTAAAAAATTGAGGTTGTAAAGCTTGTTGTCATGACTACAAGCAAATCGCCTGTTAACGAGATGCGCGCAATCTCTCTGTATAGTAAGTACCTTTCTTAACATTCAACGGCAGTAAAAATTATCTATTTTCGAAACGGTTACTGAGATGGCTATTATTGGGTCAACAGATTACGCAAAACTCGGTGTGAACCTGAATCGTTAGCGAAAAATTCGATAGCGCTGTAGAGTGAAAAGTCCCCAGAAGTCTATCGAAGAATGTGCCCGTACAACAAAACCGATAACTAAGCACCGTTTAGTGCTGGGGAACGATGAAACGGAATTGGGCGCGCTCAGACAAACTGTCATTGATTGATTCGGAGCAGAAAGACCGTTCGTGCATCGAGAAATGATAGGAATTATGAGTTACTCAGGAGCACCGAGAGATGGATAATGTCTCATTCTGGCGTTTAGAACTTTACGGAGTTCAGAGGGAATAAGATTAAGGGAAGCAGCTGCAGTAGCTGATGTGCGAATACGGACGATTACTGCAGTTCATTTGGGGTAGACGGTGGAAAACAGGGCCACCTACCAACACAGGGCTAAAAGGCACAGCAGTCTGAAAATGTATGCAACAGATCTTGAAATCAACGATCATTCCGGTCCCCATTGGCCACTAAGAAAATAGACCGCTCGACAAGCCTTACGCCGGAGAAAAAGTACGTAAGAATTAAGTCACCGCAGAGTGGTCATGCGAGTACACACTTTTACAATCTAGAACACGCGTAAAATGCGAAGTCTGACACACAGTCAGTCCGGAGTAGAATGAGAACGCCTGTTGACATATCTCCCACAAGTAATTTGGTGACACGATGGCATCAGGCAAGGACGTTCTGTCATCTACACGAAGTGCGTCTAAATGAAGTTGACGTTTTGATCCCGAAGGCTGTCTAGGCAATTTGATGCGTCCTGCATCTGTGAGGCTCATGACGGAATTTAATGCTATGCAAAGCTTCAGATGATCTTCGAAAGATACCTTCCGGCCCGTCGACACTGACAGTGTGAATTAAGAACCAGCATCTCTCCGAAAATAATCTGGAGATATGGATGAAGTATCCATGACTGTCGGACAACTGTTTAATTCCCGTTCGTCGAACGTTGCAATCTAGAACACACGTTAAACTTCGAAATCCGACACGCTGTCAGCCCAGAGTAGAATGAGAACACGTGAGAGCACCAGCGAGTAGCTTCATCGAACATGAGAGAATGCATCATGTTAACGATGCGACGCAGATTGGACAAGCAGTCACACAGCCAACTGCGTGAGTAACACGATTGGATTGTTCGAGGCCAGGGTGGGAAGGAGCAGAGCACACACGTGTGCACGGGTAGATAGGTAACGTGCGGTTGACAGCAGACGCGGATGCCACGACTGTAGTCGCAATTCAGAAGTAATCAGCCGCGGGCCAATGACCAGTTCGGCGGCCGCGCATTAAACACGCTCAGCAACGCGTATTTCTAACTTCGGGCCGATATACACGACTTTCTTGACTTACTGAAGCAGCAATCTTAGATAAAATCCCGTGAAATGCCTGAAACATTTCTTTTCCGGACGAGGGAAAGCCCGTTTTATCGTTCCGATGTTTGCAAACCTCTTTTCTTGGTCATTTCGTGAAGGCACAGGAAATATTAGTTGGATTATATTCAGTGCTTTGATCTTTCTCCAGGTAGAATTTTGTGGTATCCATTTTGCTGAGTAAACTGTGAAGCGAGAAGACCACCAAAATCTCCACCCACTTATATGTGTGTGCATTTATTGTCATTTAGTGCAAGACTGCAGTCGTCGTGCTACTGCTTAGTTGCGCAAAATTTAATCCGTTGTGCACTGGCGTCATCAACACGCCGGATTTTTCGTCAGCGTAGGGACGATAAATGCTGAAAGCCTCTCTCGAAATGTCGTTGGTGTAGATAAGAATGTATGGTGGACCGAACACTGATGCTTGTGGAACTCCTGCAGAAATCAGAAAGGGAGATGAGTGGTCTGAACCAGTTTCACTCCCAAAGTTTTGCCCTCAAGGAAGGAGTTAATCCAGCGAAAACTTCTTCTTGGATGTCTCAAGCTTCCAGTCTTTCTGAGAGTGCCACATTAGGCGCGGCTGAATACACTAGCTAAATCACAGAAAAATGGCAACTGAGTGCAAGCTGTTGTCTTCAGCCACCGTTAGGCTATCCACGAAGATCAGCACATTTCCAACGCAGGACTGGTCAGGAAGGAAGCCCTGCTGTGTAGAAGATGAAAGATCATTTCTCAGATGGTACACCCTAGAAAGCGCTCCATTATGTGGCATAAAATGATATTAAGGCTGATTGACCAGTAGGTAGTATGAAAATGAACTTGACCGTGGCTTTTCTCCATGCGTCCGAGGTGTCGCGTAACAGTTCATGAAGAGGTTTATCCAAACAAACGGTCGTTTCTTTGAGAACGCTGAGGTGGGTCTTTGATGGGCCCATCGTATTATATGCATTGACTTTGAGTAAAATATATTCAGCAGCTGATGGAGAAAAGCCAGTAGTAGGGATTGGTTGCCAAAGGTTTCGTAAACGTTGAGTAAGCTGTTGGTTCGACGATGCAACTTTGTAAACCACTGAATAGTACACCCTGAATCACTCGGCAGCTAGTTGGTGTTCGGAAGAAATACATCCAGCAGATAATCGGAAAGAAGGAGCTGGAAACACCATTTATCAATCGACTATATATCTAAACAAGGAATTTTGTAGATTTCAGCCCCTAGTAGGATCTTTCTTCTTACAAGCTTGATATGATCGCGTATTACTCGCCTACACCCACTTCGAACAGTGCTGAAAGCAATCGGGTCCCTCCGGTTTTTCTTTAGGCTGATACTCGGGAACGATCATCGAGGAGACGATGCATTCTGCGCAGAATGGGTGGCCGATAAGAGAAAGTGGAGAGTTTGTGGGGTACAAGCAAGCCATCCGCTTTGTGAGTTACGCTTTGCAACTCGTGATATTTCTGGCCTATTGAGTCACATTTAAAAAGAAGTTGTTCTATATAGCCTCACAGGCCAGCAAAATCAATCGGATCGGAAGTCCTATCTGGTTTTCGTTGGTGGTGGTAGCCAGTAACAGATAAGATCAAAGGTTGACAGACAGCACCCACTGCGTCCAGCTGGCGGCTTGATAACTAGCCTGTCTACCTCATTAGTGGTGACCAGTTCAAGCAGGACGACGTCATGTCGAGGCGCTGACATTGTCTGTTCGCGCTTACTGTCGCATCAAAATTGATGCAGAAATTAAGAATCTGCCTTCACAGACCTGGAAAGACCCCCATGCCCAGTCTGTCTTGGGTATACTGTAGTCACCTATAGTGAGTAGAAAAGAATACCGACATAGTTTCGAGACGCATTTCAGTCTTTCGAAAGGAGCGTTACCATCAAAAATATTGGCCATGCAATGTTAATCGAAGCCCCACGGAGGCATTTTTATCAGACGGCCCAAATTCCCAGGTAACTGTGGGTTTTGGGAGGTTCTGCCTAAGGAAAACGACAATCGTCCTCCATTTTTTCTCGATCGAAGTCACTTCCATAAGCTGAATACCCAGGAACACTCAGTTCATCGTCACTGATGTCACCTTTAAACCAGGCGTCCGTGAAGCAAATATATCAGGTTGTGTATCAAAAACTGACTTCCAATGATTTACTGAACCAGCTCAGACAGTTCGTATGCACGCACTTAAGAACTATTCTCCCATTTGATTTTACGAAGAGAAAGCGGAGTGCAAAGACTGGTTTGGAAAATGATATTTGGAATTTGGGAGTAGAGTTCATTCTGACTTGCTTTGTTCCGCTGAGTTGTTCTGAAGGTTTGCTCTTGAGGCTGTAGTCGTGTCGTCATTGCATGTAAACACATCAGTGACTTTACACGGCGCTTAGCCATGATTATTGCCACCAGAGTTTGCGGTGTGTCTTCGTTGAATTCTGTTATTTGGCAGGGTGCCTTAAAGTTTTCAGCCATGGAAAATCTGACTCACTCCTCTGTTGGAGGCTAGGCTTCCAGAGGCAATCTTAGTGTCAGTAAGTTAAAAACCTAACGAATTAGGCCATGGAAATGCCTTTCGTTTCACAGAGAAGGGCCCCAACACAATCCTTCCGTTCTGAATTTTTTGGGGAATGAATTTTTTGCACAGCCGTTCAGCAGGCTAAGGGACAGGTAACAAGGATGGCGGTTCCTGAGCAACTGTGATTGGAAGGCTACTCGTTGGATTGGCTTTCGCAGAAGCGGCATCCCCGCCTTCTGTGACATGCTCGGGGACTTGGCTGAACACTGCGGTAGCAGGAACTACAGTCTTGGCCTCTGGTTGTTGTTTGCGGTAGGCCGTGATCTATACTTTAGTTTTATTCAGCCGATCACGCTTCTCTCTCCTGAAGACGTCGATGGATAGATAAACGTCCAGGTTGGCGTTTGTAGATTTCAACTTTGCTGTTTCCGCGAGCAATGCATCCGGATTACGCATAACATATACGGTTACTAAGAGGCCAACTGGCATTTTTGTTGAATCGGCCTGCAGCCTACTCGCAAGCATGATGTTTGTGGCGTCCTGGAAGATAGACGTCCAGGCTGACCTGGCAAGCACAAATGTAGGAGATGCTATGGAGCAGCAGCCTCATAGAACATCTTTTCTTTTTCTGAGAGCTTTCAATTTCATTTTCCCCGCGGCCTCTTCTATGTTTGCGGCTTACAGAACAACTGCCTCCTTTCTGATTTCCACACCGGATGAAAGAGTTCTATGTATGCTCTCAAAGTCTGCAGTTCCAAACACATTTCCCGTCATATCGGTCGATACTCACTCATCCTACTCCCTACGGAAGGACAGAACAGAGATACAGTTTAAAGTAAACTCCCGCATTTGCAGTCGGGTTTTCAGCGTCGATTTACTAGCTGCGTTGCATGCGTGGCCAGACAAATGCCGAGCGGTACTCTGACTGCCGCCAAACGTGCAGCTCGTGTAGATAAAATGGAGAATGGAAGTGATCAGCGGCTTGTACTGCTCTCTTCCGGGCCAATGCACAAGAATGGTACCAGTTTCGGCATTGATATAGACACGTAAATTTTTGTACGTATCTTTTGTACCCGTTACGGGTCCTACTTTACCCAACATGACGCACACCTTTCGTCCAATCCGCGTTACCTATCGCTTTGACGTTTCTGACGTCTGTTAGTAGTCCACCTACTATATTATTGTTTCACTTCACTCATCTGTATCGTGGACGTCAATGAAAGCAACCCTTATGGATTACGTGTTGTATGTAAACAAGTGTAGAGATTTCCTTATTTTGTTTGCAAACGATGTTTCATTCCTGTACAATAACCTTTGTATCATCTGTACATGTTGTTCAAATTGATACAAGTGACCTTGCAACGCAATACAAGTTTTGTGCACGTCGTTCTGCTCTTCTCTTCGTTGTGCAGTCGTTTGACGATACTACACGGATCTATCATCCAATTTTTTAGCTCCGTTGTACCACGAACATCGTCGCATCCCGGATCGCACTTCAGCAGTCCATGGCAACTCTGTGATATCACCCACTCCCGGATACTGGTAATTTGGAATATTGTAGTGGTCATCTCGAACACTTGCGAACACTTTTCTGTGAGTCAAACCCTTTTGATTACATAACTTGTTGGAACTTTGTAACTATTTTTGTCTCATTTGTTTATCCTGTTATCACCGCTAGCTTAGCGAGTTATACTCGCATTTACCTAACCTGTTCAGTAACTCATCCTGACCACTACATAAGCAACCGTTGATTAGCCTGGATTGACAAAGCGGAAAACGTGAAACAAATCTAACGTATTTACAGGGCTTTTAACAAAACTGTGAGCGACGAGAGACCAAAAGCGACACAACACATCCGCATTCATCACGCACGAAATGAATGAAACTGCAAGCTCACGTTCACTGGAAGCATGGATTGACACAAACGTGATTAAAGCGGCGGCGATCTAGTACGCGTGTCAGTGAAACGTTGTGAATATGACAGTATTTCAGAGACGTTTCAGCGTGCATTCAACCACCAGAACGAGCGTGGCGATTAAGAGTTGTCATGCGCATCAGATTTGCTTACTGTGTGGCCTACTCTTGGCCAGACATGAGCGCGAAAAGATATTTTTGAAATCTCCACGACATATCAAAATACATGTTTCGGGACAAATATGTAAACGTTTTTGGTGTAATAGTTTTCCCACCATAAAAATGGATTATACCTAAAAAATTGTTCGTAATCGGGCGGAAGGGTTGGGTAGACGAAAAATTAGAGCACCCATTGTAAACTTTCACTGGGAGCCGCAGCTGGGGAGGGTATAGGCCAGCAATCATCAGAATCCTGAATACCCATGAAAGGAAGATTTAATTGTTGTAGCCGAAATGGTGCAATTGCGAATCAATGTTGTCACCAAAGAAATAACGAGCTTAGCAGTAGATCATTAGTTGCCAGGCAAGCGAGCAATACGTTGCATACAAATGACAAGCTAACCCATTGTACAGCAAGCTAAGCAGTACTCGAGGTTTCAGTGACAAAGTTGGATATATCACCGATTTTTGTACCACCCCTATCGGACCGTGAATAGGAACAGTCATCCAGTGATGTCATGTGTAATCGTATTCAGAAATTACGTTTAGCCGACCAGTATCTGCCTGAAATACTGACAATTAAACTAAACGAGTATGTGGCTCAGGTAGATAGCCACCCTACTAACGTGATGGTATGGCTTTGAGGGGAAATCGCGTTGATACCTGATGTGATGCACAATGCGAGCACAATATGGCCAGGAATAACAAACCCCAAGTCACGCGAATTCAAACGTCTCTGCGTAAAGGGAATATGCATTCCACCATGAAAATTCTGCTGAAACCATCCTCAGAAGGCAAAATTGATTAAGAAGACAAGAATAATGCATTACTAATATATAATATTATCCACAGACGAAGAGCCTGTTTAAACTATTTTTAGTTATAACCAATTTTCTCATTACAGCACAACTATTACTTCAAAAAATCCATGTTTGTCCCGTACCGTGCATTTTGATATTTCACGGAAACAAAAAATATATTTCTGCACCCATGTGGCCTTTTCCCACTCGTTTTAACCTTCAACCACCATGCTGGCGAACTACATGATTTCTTGAGTTGCTGCTGTAGGGTCAACTTCATATCCTAAGGATGCATCCAGTCTCCAAGTATGTTGCATCCTGTAGTGGCTACACGAGTAATTTACGCAGTGGTCAAGTCGACTTCATTTAAAACTTGTAGGTTCACCCAGGAGGACATGGAGTAGACAAAAGTAGGTTATCACGTGTGTCGCCAAGGGTAAATGAATAAGGAATACATAAACAATCTAACACCAAAGAGTGAATACGGTTGGTTGTATGCAAAACTGAGGACGACGGGACCATGAAGTAAAAACTACAAGTAAGCTTAGAGAGAGGAAGTATCAACAGTCAAAATAGCACGATTTACGGCAATTGTGTCGTTCGCCGGTATGGTGTTTCAAAGCCGAAACGAGTTGGAAACGGTCATTTAGGCGCGAAAAGAGATTTTTCAAATATTTCATGAAATATTAAAACGCATATTGTGGGACAAATATATAGATTCAATCGAATATAATAGTAGTGGTTTAATGAGAAAAATCAGCTGTATCCACAAAATGCCCATATTCGCAATTTTGTTGAAGAAAAGATGTCACCATTTTTTAGATAAAAACATAATGTTGGCTTTCTTAATCGATTTTGCGTTCTGAAAATGCCTCCATTGGAAATTTTGTGGTGGGATACATCTCTCCACATCGCGAAAACGCCCAATTTTACGCGGTTTTGGAGATATAATAGATTTTGTAATTTTCGACCACGTTGTGTTCACATTGCACTGTACACGAAATATCACAGTAAATTCTAATGAGAACTGTCGCCACGATTGTTGCCTAATTGCACATCAGAATTATATATTCAGCCTGTTTTCCTGATAGTATTTCAGATAGAAAACGGTCTGCGTCATCACCTGGTGTGGTGTAAACATGTGTAACATGTCCCACCCTACCATTAATAACGTGCGTGTTGTTTTGTTTGCTGCTTATTGATCATGCTTTAATGTAGCTGGCCATGTGAACGCGAGTCAATGCTCACTTATCCGACGGATAATTACCAACTTTGATGCTCGTTACTTATCCCACAAAAACACTGATTCCCACTTCTACCGTTTCAGCTGCAACTCTTCTATATTCGGAACATGGATGCTTATGATTCCAATGACTGTTGGTCTATGTTTTCGCCGGCTGCAGACTTCGCTGACGACTGTCAATATGTTATCTCAGTTTTTGCCGGAAGTGATGGATATCTTTATAACTCATCCTAAACGGTCCCAATGCAAGTTCACTTTCATTTCTTCAGTGTTCTTCTCTTAAAAAGTTGTTAATGGCATAAGTCAACTTTGCGGAGCAACTACTAGCGTGAATCTGTGCGAAATATTCAGGCGTCGATAATAGCTGAAGTCAACTGGACGAAGCAACTACTCATCTTGATATTGTGGAGTTCATTGTTAAACTTTGCTGCAGGAGTATTGTGCTTTGGTGGTATTTAAGAAGATGATTCATTCGATGATACCAATGCCTTCACCGTTCGAGATGCTGTTCGGGAAACAGCCCACTGGATACGCTTGACTTGCCGAGAGGAGAGACATGTCGGCCATAGGAATAGACAGTTTTTAGCAAAAGTGATTAGCGGAGGCGCGTGACAAAACATACTCCAAGATGCCGCGTTTAGGCATGCTGTTTCTTCGGTTGGTTTGAATTCAGCCGGAGTTGAAATTTTCTGCAGTTGGGTTTCGTCTAACTGATGAAATCTTTCAAACTATTTGTCAGGATTACACCAAAACATTCTATGGCACGCTGATAAACAGGATTTGTCGGCGGTCAGCAGGGAAGTGCTGATTACCTGCCCTAAAGTTAAGCTCGAACGTGAACTTTTTAATGTTCAAGGGAGAATGCAAATCAAGGGCGCCTGTTATATAAACTATAAACAAGTTTTCCGGAACACCTGATGCTCCATTAGAAAACGGGAGGTGGATATAACACCCATACATCGCACTACGTTACTTGTTATTTACGGGAAATTTTTTGATCGAATACTAAAAGGAAGTCAAAAGTAGCATGGGGCTGTGGAACGACTGGTGAAGATTGAGTGGAGTGCATGTTTGACAGTAATACATTGTGGGCCAAGGAACAATCCCAGTAAACATATGGCCGACTCGGCCAAATTGGCCAGGAGTAGGCCAGGCGGTGGACTGCCTTTTCTACACCACTGACCAGCAAAAAGTGCGAAACTTCGGTGACTGGCACACTATCTTGAGACCAATTTTGTGTTTGAATAAGGATTATGAATAACCCGAAACTGGTGTATTTCACTGCAATACATATGACAATTGAATAGGTGGTTGTCATTTAAGTGTAAATTTTGTTCATCCCGGCTAGTTCGATAGCTTTGGGTCGTTACATTATCACGTGCCTCCTGTTTTGCCGTATTCACGTTACTGGTTCCGTAAAGTTTTACGGATAATCTTAGAGAGTGTTATGTCATGTCATTTTGAAGATATGCATGATAAAACTTAATTTTATTGTTCAGTAAGCACATGCTAATGACCTACCTGAAGACTAATTTTCACCCAGGCATTCGACTTTTGATCGTCGTGCTTCCTGAAGCAATCCCGTTAATAAACGTTTGATGGGCCATGAGTTCCGGGCGTGCGTTGTATTGCCGTACCACTGTGTATCGTCGAATACGCCGGGACCGTCTACGACTTGGCGTCAGCGTCGGTGTTTCCTTTAATGCTACCCCTGTCACCTTGGAGAAGGAAATTATTTCATCAAAGAAAGCGGACAGTCCTTTATTTTGTTATGTTTAGTTTAAATCAAAGACAACAAAGATGACCAGTTAGTGAACGACGTGTCAAATCCCATCTGTTGAGATGGCAAACGATCCAAACGGTTTATGTGGTTTCTGTAGACAAAGTATCACTCAGTCGTTGTAGTGAATAATACAGTAACAACCTCATCTATTCCTGACACCGTGAGATTGCCCTCCGTTCACGCGAAGTCCCTCGCTGTCGCTGATCTGAAGTTGCTCATCAGGTCATTGAAATCGCTTGTTTCTCTTGGGGTGGTTCCAAGGAGCCAAAGGCAGAGAGAGTGAGATCAAAACGCCGATACTCAGAAACTAATCACAAACAAGTAAGAACTTATAGATTTGCGAAGGTCATCTAATTAAGACGGCAATCCGGAGCTAGAAGACGCAAAATTAGCCTGGAGGATCGAGCCAGAAGAAAACATGAACAGGTAGGGTGTATCGTGGATGCATGGTTGAGGTTGGTTGCAGCTAACCAACCATACAAAAGCTCCGCTAAATTCGTATGATGTACCTTCCTTTATCCTGGTTTACTAAGTAGACTTAGATAATCGCGAATAACTATATCAAAATAAAATGCAGTTTCCTGAATCAACTGCCACCACCGGGGGTACATCTACCAGGTGGAAGTGCCATTCAGATTTTAACATACAGAAGCCCTGTCTGTTACAAGTCTTGTTGATTCGTGTTATGACTTCACATGCTGACGTGAAGTGGACATTTGTCAGAATCATAGTCTAAACTTTGGTGCCACGTATGGGTCTATAATGCGTGTTTCACATGAAGTTCACTATTGATGTAGCGAAGCCTTGCCTGTCAGACTTCTAGCCGATTCTTGTTACAAACTTTCGTGTCAGCCTCTTTTTTCTCAGAAGGTATTCCGTTATGAAGTGTTAGTGTTACTATTTGTCCTCCTCCATTGCCCTTTCCTTTAATGCCCCGTTGTTTTCTCATTATTCTGTGGTTTTTGTTTTTCAGACTTCTTTGTCCGATTCGCATTTCGCATACAGCGTGCCGGATGTGAAAATGTCTACAACTTTAGCGGGAGTGGTTGCTAACTGATGTTATTTCTTGAACTCTCAATTTTTTTATCCGACATACATATACTTCGTTCTTATCACAGAACTTATCGTTTTGTTGTTAATTTTTGCGTGCTCAGCGGTCACGTAGAAGACGTTCACGATGGTGTCCGTCGTAGGACCAATTTGAAGGGTCATTTGTTGATTTTGTTAAGGTTTGTTGCATTATTTCGAGATTGCTGTACCTTGTTTGATCTGTGTTGGAGGGTGGCCCTATCTTTCTTCATTTTTCTAAGAATAAACAGTACCAACCATTTTTATTCTTACACCAACTACTATAACCGTTTCTTTTACTCTTATTCAGTCCGACCCCTGTACATTTATAAATGTCAAAATAAGACATTTTTCTTCCATGTTATTTCTTAAGTAGCTTACAATTCTTACCACTTCTCATTGCGTGAACAGTCACTTTGCTTCAACCCGACCAATTACCAGTGAACTCAATTCCGTTTCATCGTCCCCCATTACTGAGCGGTGCCTGGTTGTCAGAGTTGTTGTACCGACACATTCTTTGTTTGATTTGCAAGTATGTTTCACATTCGAGGTATGATCTTTAACTTTCATGTACACTGGTTCAATTAGTACCGTATTGAATCCAGTTTTCACGAGCGTCTTCTCATTAGCCGTTTCGAAGATAGATTATCTTTTATGCCGTTGGATATTGAGAAAGGCATTTCTGGATTAACCGATTACGCGTAACTCGTTGTGAACCTTGAATCGTTGACGAACGATTCAATGCATTAAATGCATCCCTTATCCATATCCATATCGGTCCGCGTTAGGTCATTCGAAGGCGTTCGAAGCAAACGCCTCATAACAAAAATGATTTTGTTAAACTGGCTTGCTGGTCTGTTGTCGAATAAAATTGACCGCTAAGAGGAGAAGTCGGCGAAGCTTACGCAGTAGTATCAACAGTTCGTACGCGTTGGATGACGTAAGATTCGAGCTGCTTCAGAAGTTGAAGCTAATAACCGGGAATGTAAGAAAAGTGCCGTCAACATAATCGGCCTACTCGGATCCTACTCTGGTCAGCTACGAACCAACTCTGGCCAGAGTCGGATTGGCTCTGGAGTTTGTTGCACGCCTACTCGGATCCGACTCCTTACCACTTCTTGCCAGAGTCGGACCGACTGCAAGTCAGAGTAGGAGTATTTTATAGGATATTTCCGCAGTAACTCGAAAGGCACAACCGTCGACCTGTTACCACTTTTCAACGGGTTCATGAGGTTGGTGTTGTATTCATGGCCTTAGGGTACTTCGTGTACTAGAACAGTGGATCGCAAGACAGTCTAGAAGAAACTGAATTAACGAACAGGTATGATGTCCGAGCGGCGGTGGAAAACCCTTACCCAGACGGACAGCAAAACAGATAGAAACTATACAAGGGGAAAATATTGATGTGAAAGTTAACGCGCACGCAGTATTTTAAGAAAACCAAAATTCTGATTGACCGCGTTCATGTATTTTGGGCGAACGTGACCTAACGACACGACATCCGTATAAATGATAACTGAAGTCTTACATCAGCAGATGGGGGACCAGAGGTAGACAGAATAACCGTCGCCAGTGTTGAGTATACACGATTCAAGGCAAACGGCAGTGGATCCGTTCTTTTCTAGAACTATCATTAACGGATGCTCCCATTTGAAGCAATAAATCGGATCGAATCACCTACTGGAGGACATTGGGAACAGTCCCTCGCTTGGGCAGTGGTCTCGGTTATGGGCGTGATTTGCTAAGGGGAATGACGTTGATTTTAAATCTTATTCGGTGCAGTCCCCCATGAATTCTTCCAAAATTAACGCGAAACACATTAGGATAAAGCGACCCGAAGAAATCTGTGTAAACGTCAGCTATTATCGTTTCGTCAAGGCAACGTATAATCTTTCAGGAAACCACCGCGTTCCGTACTAGTGACGGAGTTCTGTTACCGTTCGAAACATAGACTGCTACGGTACAACCAAAATTACCAGTTAGGAACGACTCGGTATTTATATACTTTAAGATTGGAACAGTGTTATCCGAATAAATTCCGAAGGAGCAAGACGAAGGATGAACGGGTTAAAGTGAAGGAGAGCACTAAGGAAAACCATACCGAATAACGGTGATGGCATATAACGAATCTAGTTCCATTTCAGGCGACGACAATTGATGCTGCGTGTAATCGATAGAACGTGAATATCTCCGTTATCTTTTAGTTAAAAATAATTCGTAGCCATTAAAGTTGTTGAAAATGTGTGATGTGCTGCACAATCTACAATCTTAAAAATCTGTTGCTTAGAGATTTCTTTGTTTCAATCTTCTTAAGACGTAAACAAAAAATGTACGATTGTTTAATGGCATAGCGAATAATGGAAAAATAACGCAGAGTCGCATTCTACGTTATTCCGGAAATATGAAGGTAAATATAATGAAAATGAACATTATAGACGTGAAAGCATGCTTTTATTTAAATTTCAGCGTGATTAGGCAGTAAAGCATGATTATAATATTGACAACCGCCCAGAAAACAAACCGGATCTGGCCCGGAGTCGGCCCGACTCCGGTTTGGCCAGACTCGCAGTCGGCCAGCGAAACATTTTGACAGCACTCTGTTTACTGAATTTTACGATGCCTATTAGCACGGCGCTTCTCTTAGTGTTGCCTCAGCGTTCAATATACCCAACAACGATGAGAGCCACCGTCTGCTTTCAGTAACCAAGTAACGAACTTCATAAATCTTGGAAACGTTGAAAAAACCATTGCGATCAAAAAAAATTCAATTAAGCAAAAATTGCAGCAAGTTAACAGAAGGTCCCATGTTTGGAAAAGAACGTCCTGTTCATTGAAAATATCTGCAATAGCTTAATATTCATTCCATGCCTTGATATCTGCAAAGGAAACCAGATTTTAGCACGCATTAGAAGTGGAATATCTCCGTTAATAAGCAAGATACAGCAATAAGGTATTCGGACAATCTGATAGAGAACTTACAGTTGTTTCAGAAAACCAAGATTTCGTTCATGAAAGCGACCGGAATGATGTAGGAAATTCCATTGAACTTGTGTTAATTCCACTGCCTGCAAAAAAAAACAAGTTTTTCACACGCATTAGAAGTGGAATATCTCCGTTAATAAGCAAGATACAGCAATAAGGTATTCGGACAATCTGATAGAGAACTTACAGTTGTTTCAGAAAACGAAGATTTCATTCATTAAAGCGACCGAACTTGTGTTAATTCCTCTTCACTCGTCCAGGTCCACTGTGTGCTGCT
>LUCH01007930.1:3018-21243 GCA_013368495.1 Paragonimus heterotremus | reverse complement strand
AGCTTCCATGGATCACTTATGCAGTTCCTACTCAAGGCAAACTAATGAGGAAATGAGTTATGTTTATCCCAATGTTAGGCGGAAAACATATGGTACATTTATGGCATAGTTTCTTGAGGTATGGTTTGCTTAGGTGTTATGTCTAAGCTAGGACCTCGATATTATTCATCATTACCTGTATGATCAATAAGAATGCAATAGAACTAACCCACAGTTGATTTCGGTTTTCCATTCCAAAGGAACTTATTAGCAGATGTGCACCATGATAAACTGTGACATCATTTCACAGGCTTTATGCTCAGTCGTTTTTCTGCTTGTAAACAATTTGTTGTTGACTACTTAATTTTCCGATAGAATTTTCGAAGTAAACAACTTCCTGACTAACTCTATTCCTGTAGTTTAAAAGTTCCGTCAGGAAATCGAATTCTCTGCAGAGTATTCTCTTTCCAGTATTTCTCTCACATGTTCAATCCATGTTAACGGGGATACAACAGCTTTTGTTTGCAGTTGTTTTCATGCGGGAGTTCACATGGATTAATTACTTTCGAGCTGGCAAGCGTTTTGATGTGTATTGCTCACTCATTGCTAAAAATACATCTGTCAGCACTGGATCTGATCACTACACTATCATTTTTTTCAAAGTTACTTCTCCCCATTTATAATCTGCTCTAATAAGCGTATATACCGCGGCTGAGTTGCGACCCCTACTCACAAGTTTGAGTGCTGTTCAGTTTGCTGTTGATCGTGATCTACCAGTATGTTTTGTCCTTCACGTAATATCACATTTGCGGTGGCGCCTAATTAGGTGGAAGAATGCGGTGCCTGCGACAAGGAATGACTGAGCATGTGCCTAAGGGGTAGTTGTGCGCGATGATACAATAGACACTGGTGACAGAACGAGCAATCCGATATCTTACCTTATCCACTGCAAGACATATCATGAAAACAGGTTGTGTTGTTAACGCCGTCAACTTATTTGACGTGTTATTGTGTGAGTGAAACTCAAAATTGTTCGTGTTCTCGATGCTTGCCTTGCGACCTCATGTGCGTGCAATCTATTAACGCCAGCGGTTGTTCCGCGTTGAATCTGTTAACATTCCTTTCTTGTAATGCTCAATGACTAACGGTTTCTAATGTTGGTACTGTCCGCATATCCCGTTTATTCTGTTTCATGTTCCTGACTGAAGGGAGTATACTAAATGTTAACATCTCGCGGGTAGATAAAACTAAACCACTATTTATAAATCGTATTATGCAACTGATAATTTTGGCCAGGAATTACACAAAACGGAATGTCTAACCTCTGACACCAGACAGCTAGTCATTCAGCTGCGAAGGCAGAATTGATCTGAAACTGAATGTAATCTATGTTCTTAGATGAAAACCGGAGGGCGTCCTGGCTTTTACCTTTCGGGTTTACCAAATTTAGGATGACCCTGAAACGAGTTGTGTAGGACTCATATTACGATATCCTTGGAGTCGTGGTAACTGAGCAGCGGACCGTCAGTAGCTTAAACATTTTCAAGGGTGTCAAGATTCGCTGTTACAAATCAGTCCATAAATGGCACTGAACGTTTCTGTGCCATCCACCACGTTCTTGGGTCATATCCCAACCCTTCCTGATGTTACCATTTTAGGACTATACGGTTATATGTACAACAGAAGTTTGTTGAAGCAATGAGTTTGTTTTTTAATAACTAAGATATACATGACACATGCATGATACTCACTGACTGATAGCGTCCCAATCATCCATCATGACTCTGGCGAACCTATGGATGCGCGATTATGTCGTTCTCATACCAGTTTATTTTCACTGTTGTGAAAACCGTTCAAGTAACTAGTCCGTTCACTTACACATTATTACCTAAATACGAGTGCACACGGAATTCTAGTGTACTTCACTTGATAACAGATAACTGAAATCATGTCTCTTTGCTACATTGTCTTTCGATTACACGATTCACTGAGCTGTAGAACTGTTTTACGGCAATTTACTAGTGTACACTTTCACACTGAAATATTTTAAAAAAATAAAGCGAGAAACCTTCAGATTACTGTGCTCTGAAAATCTGGTAGTGTTCCCAGCGTAAAGACATAAACCAAGGGAAAATTCGTTCGTCCACTGATTATAGATGATCGACGTATTGAAACCATTCTTGTCACACAAATTAGTTTTCATTTTCCGAATCTGAATGTAGATATTTTCTAAGGGTACAATGGTTGGATTAGCGTGGAAGAAATTTGAAAACCTGAATCAATAACTGGTTGAAAAGTTAAACCATTGTAAACTGAATAACGGTTAAACGTTCGCTGCCAATTTCCTCTGGTTAGGCAATACATACGACAATAGGAATAGTAGAGTAATAGGAGTGCTGCAGGTAAATTAATCTTTGTGTAATTAATGTGACTGAAACGTTCAACAAAACGTTAAGACACAACTGATGAGTGCTGTAGAAACGGCAAGTAGGCTGAAGTAATGTTCACGAGTTGCGGTTGGATTGACCTCTCTGATGAAAAGGGGCGAAATTGAACATACAAGAAAAATTTATGCAAGAAGATTGATATTGACCACTAATAGGTTGTTGGGATGGTTAAATATTGTGAAGGGAATCGCTGGAATCTGATATCAACTTTCGTAGTAAGTTAGGCTTTTCTGTCTACTGTTCTGCCAAAGGAACACGGGTCTAGAACCTTATTGTCTTTGGCGGCACTTACAAGCGCATCTATCTGCTTTGATCAACATATTTTCGTAATAATCTTACTAAAACACTGTCTTACTTAGCATACAACTACCGCACACACTGATTCCTCGTTAACAGTCGTGAATATGGTCCAGTAACTCGAACAAAGTCGATGATTCCAGTTTGGTTGTGAATGCGTGCAGTCGGTATCATCAACGGAAACTAGCAGGGCAATTAATGTCTTCTCTCAAGACTGTCAAACAGTTGTAACTGAAAATTTGGTCGTCCATTTTAAAGTCAATGGGGCGGTGAACAATATGTCGGTCTGAAGGGCACTTGAAACTGACTTATACTCACAACCTCAACGAGCACACGCACCGCTTATTAACCACAACACTAACGAAACTACGGTGCTCCCTTGCAAAAGAAGCCAGCAAAAAGTTCCGTCAGATTACGAAAGTTGTTAGTTAATGTAAGCTGTGTTTAACTTGTAACCCACTAGGAAGCAAATATTTATTGATAATTTGCTCAGATTGACATCACCAATTAGCCGTCCGCTTTGGATAACGCACTGGCAATTCGAAAACGTTCAGTACGGTGTTGGTGTTGATTCAGTTCATTTAAACGTGAAAAAATATACTACTTATGAGTAGCTACATTATTTTGCGACGATTCAGGAACGCGTTGACAGTTGCGCCAGGGCATTCTTTGATATTAGCTACCCCAATGAGTTTCAGATTCATATTACAAACCACCACTCTCTTTACCTTAAGAATGCTCTTTTGTTGAGAGTTCAGCACAGAGATGCATGGTTATATGTTATTGCATCCTAATCTTCAAAGTTAGGTTATTACCAGGCGTTAGTTGCCACACTTTCGGGAAAACTGGGGCTCGATTCCTCAAAAGCAACCAGACAGGATAGTTGCATGATACGCTGATTAATGTGGAAAATCATGATCAGAGTGAAAGCCATTTTGCCTGAACTAAGCTCCCTTTATCGTAACTTCTTTTTAACGTCTGAACTTGGGAACAACTCAGTAACCTTCATGGAGTATAAACAACCCGAAATTTTCGGAAAACAATTACGTATAACGTAGCTTCGTGTAGGAAAGTCACTTTTTTGATTTCCACATCTTTGCACGAACACACATACTCTAACGCTGTTCTACCGAGTGAAGAGAGTATGCACCAGGGAAACCAATATATGAATAATTAACGTTACTGAAGGATATGCTATGACCAATCGATCATCCAAATAGGTAAGTCGAGTGCCACAGTTAAGCACTCGTCCATGAAAAAGCACAGATAACAACACAGAGAAAGATGGTTTCCGTAAAGCTGAATTTCGTATATCAAAATTCCATTTTTGCAATGATCTCATAACGAATTTGTAATAAAAACAGCTGCGTCCTATCGGACATACCAGAGACAGACCTTGCCAGCAATCAAGAGAGCAGGTTTTGTTCTCTGAACTAGTCATCGTGTCAGTCTGTCGGTTTGCATTTGTGGTCAGATAAATATTGGTAGGGTGGGCAAACGAATGAGAGGAAGGGGTAAACGACACTCACACTACCGTGATCGTTAATCACTTTGCTTAAGGCAAACAGAGCAGAATTAATTTAGTAGTTTCGCAGGATACTGTAAACATTACTTCATAAAAAACTTAACTCAGTGTACTTCTCCTGGAGAACATCAATCGATCGATGTTTCCAATCGTGCCGGTTATTGTTCACCGTTAGTTTGCATGTAGGGAACAGACTGGAATCATTCAGTTAACTGATTACTTGGTGTGTGTAGTACTGTTCTTGACGGTCTGCAAAATATGTGCTATCAGCACCAGAATATCTGCGTTGAGTAACTCAGCACTGGCAAGCATAGGGGTGAAAGGACGAGTGTGGATGTTGTATGACCGCAATGACACCCAGCGTGAAATCAAGTTTGTTCATGAAGCCCAAACAACCAGTAAAACCTTGGAAATGTTCTCAGCCATATCCAGGCGTAAATAATTTAGTTGGTCCAGAATAAGTTATTCACATATACGGTCACATATGGTCAAGTGATGCTGATTTCTTGTTCGTCTAAACGGTAGTCTGGATGAGAAGATATTACTGGTTTTGCGATATGTTTGTGGGGATGACCAATTAGAAGTGGAATATATGAATGCAACCGTGGAATATGGCTAAGATCCACACCCAGCGACTCATAGATAGCACGAGAGACTGATCTAGTCAACGTCCAGCAAAATCGGCCCAACGAGCAAGAACTGACAGTAAGCGGTAGCCACGTTAACAAAACTGCACAGAACGTTTGGACGAAAGCTTCGTTGGGTTGTAGGATTCCGGCTCATAAAAGTGAGTCCATGGGAGGCGGGAGAACGCGCAAATTGGAAAACAGAGATCCTGCCGTGTTGAACGACTTTTCGCTACAATCTTACTTCCCTAATTCGGTCCCATGGTAGCAACGATCTACCTGTTGCCTCAACTTCACAGCCCGTGCAGTCACCTGTGGATATACTACAATCAATGAAGCCGTTCTGTTGATTAGTAAAAGGTAGCTGCGATCCAATTAGCTTTGTAACTGATGCCTAACTATGTGACCAACTGGCTTTGATGACTACGATGCGGAGATAGGATTTTTGGATTTAGTACAATTCGACTACCACGATAAGTGACGCAGAACCTATCGGTTAACATTATTAGGTGAAGTGCGGCTTCGTTATGGCTGTGTTGTATTCAAACCATGGTTGTGAATCAGAAAAAAGTGATGTAAACACATGCGCATTTGCCTGAGGCACGTGAAAAAGCGGCATACCACATAAAAGAATTCACCAGTAGGAATCATGGCAAGTTTAAAAAAAAACTGTGAACAGATACTGGAGAACACGGTCGACACCAGAATAACGTGCAACAGTGAGCTAAAATTCAACAATCTGGTCTTAAATACAGTGCACGTGGCGTTAGAAACCGAAAAAACGACATGAAAACCTAATTTGAGATCAAATTTAAAAAAAGATTAGGGTCAAGTACTTGAATAACAGAATTCAAGATCAACCGATGTGACTTTCTAAAGCTCATCGAAACTGAAATTCGCAAACAGTTCCTAACAAACTGTTGTACGTGCAGATTTCCAGTCTACAAAACTGATATAACGCACCTTTCTTTTTCCAAAACGTTTTATTACGGCCTGACTGCTATACCTGGATCCCTGCTATGTAGCTTCACTCGGTCTATTTGTGCGGAGTCAGGAAGAACACGACTGCGGAAAAACACACTGTATTGCTGACTACCAGTTCGACAAATGAATGAAATGCCTGTAAATACATAGCATGAAGTAGTGGCCAAATATGGCCATTTGCTCGTTGAACCACTGTCCACTTGTTTAGACCACTTCACGACCCAGTGGCCAAGTAGGGCTAATTACATATCCATTGCACTCTGATTGGTTCCTCAGGCTAGCGCGACACCTACGCTTGCCTTCACGTCTCCTCATATCACGACACTCACACTCAATTCCACACCTCATCCTACTTGGTCCGACGTGCCCCTCAGTGCTTTGTTGATGACTGATTTCACCAGTTGCCACCGATGACCTGATTAGACTGTTTCGATGAATTCGTCTCCTAACAGATATTCAGTTAACTTTGTACTGGACAACAAAAATCCGATCAGACGTTGGCTGTCATACACAGCAATGTACAGCAGTTACATACTATTGGATCGGTCTTTTATTTGCGCCATCAACTGTTTGGTCCAGACCTAGAAACAGAAAGACGTGATAACACCGTCTGTTGGAAAACGTGCCAGAACTAGGCCACAGGGTCTCTAAATATACACGGCAAAACAATCGTCGCACATGGCAGACAAAACGTAGGGCGAATCAGACGAGACGATCACATATGCCAGTAGGGGCATTCGAATGCATCACGTTACGGTGTCGTCAGCAAACAGGCAAAAAAAAGAAAAACAGTTCGGATAGCGTACAGATTAATCCACCGGAAACTGGATCGATCGCAACTGGTCTCACCTACTTTGTTAGGAGATGAGGCTCCTGTTCAACTTGAGTAGCTTTTCGGCACATGTATGACAGCTACAAGAAACCATAGACAAGAAACGTTAACTAAGCCCATCCTTGAAGAACCGCGGTGTTGTTTCCGACTAGGCTACACAGTTCCAAATGAAAGTAATGGTCACCTGACTACCAACATCACTTGTAGCAAGATGACCAAAGCCTTTCGGAAGTGACTATTGCAATATTGGCGCTTAATGAATTTCTTCCTTCCATACACACATTTGGTGGTATCCACTTCTGGATTGGCCGGTTACAGTGAACAAAGGCAATGAATCTCTAAGCATGAACTTCAACACAAGTGGCTCTCAGTTCCATCCAAATACCTCTTATCAAGTCTAAAATCAAAGGAGTAACAAACGGAGGCACGTAAGTAGAGACTTTTATTGTCTAAGCGGCTAATGTTGGTTACCCAGACGATAGGCTAGTGTAACGGTGGGAACCCTTCACTGAGAAACAAAAAATAGAATGAGCATACACTGTCCGTACTGTGTTTACGTGTACAAATTTATCATTCTACATCTGGCGTTCGACTTTTCTAAGTCATCTCACTCGTTGCCATTCTCATATCCATACTACATCGATGCAACCCAGCTGTAATGTAACGAAAAGCCTTTCTCAATGGACATGTCTTTTCTAATCATACAGTAACAGAGTATATTGGCGCTGAGAGGCAAATTACCTGCTCTATATCCTCTATGACCGATAAGCTTGAAGCTTTTTGGACAGATTTTACCGTTTCTTCTATTCTAAATGCATGGGGTACGTAGAACACAACGACTATGGATTATCTGGATCCACCTGCCCTGTCGAATTCTTGCAGCATCCTTGATGAATCGGCTAAAGCGAAATCCTTTGGAGACCTTTTTTGGGTAGAAGCACAGTGTCATATTCGAGTATACAGTTCTGTCGATGAGGTAGAAGCTCACTCCATCTTGTAAATAGAGATTCGGGTCCAAATAGGATTCTGGACGGCGAAGGTGTATGATCTACATGGATGGTGGCTGGTTTTGATGCTATTACAAAAGGACGACAACAGAAACTTGCATGTCGAATAATTTGCAGTAACCGGACAGGGGTCGAAAATAGTAAGACTACAAATAAAACAAGACCATCAAATTTACTTGAAGTTCTGCGTTTTTCCTGGCTGTATTTTTACTACCACAACCATATTCCAGACGTTACAACCATGTCTGAACCGTTTGAGTGGGTGAACGGTCAGCAATACGCTTTGAAAAAATGCCCGTTTCTACTTGTGGTTTGGATGTTAGCTTAATCTTACCAGAAACTCGCAAAACGGATGCTTCTGACAGTGGCCTTGGAAAAGTGCCATCACAGTTGTAATGAGAACGAAGAAAAGCCACTGCCATCTCAGAAATCTTACCTAAAATGGAGTACAACCAAATTACCGGTGAATACGATTCTGGTTTATGTCTAGGTTTGCTAGAGGTGACCGGTATTTTGCGTGTGGTTTTGACGAAAAAGTTAATATGCGACAACGATTATTTACAATATCACCGTAAACAATCGTCCATGAGAACACCGTCCACGGTGGCTGGGGCACGGGGAATCACGATCGGTCAACAGTGCTATTCTCGCTCATCTGGTTGAAAGCTGACACCGGGTGAACACTGATCAAGCCTTCAAAGTGGTATATCGCATACAAGGCAACCCATCAAAAGCGATCCGAATCAGAACACTTTGTACTGCCGAGGCGATTGGAATCAGGCTGCTTGGCCCGATATCATGTCATCAAAAGCGGTTTGTTCAGGCACTGCACCTACCATGGCCACAAATCCACCGGATCGATGGCCAACCTGCGCGGTCAAATCAATGGATAAGCGTGACGTAACCGACCATTCAAGTCATCGCCAATTGACTGACCAGTAACCTAGTTTCTTTGTAATAAGTCTGATCGATATCACGATCTAACTCTATTAATTCCTTATATAATTATACCGGCCTGAAGATGAATTATCAAAAACATATGTTCGCCTATATGTCTTTATTCTCATAAGCATACTACCAACCAGTTAACCCTTTATCACGTTTACATCTAACTAGGATCAACAGCCCGAATAATTCACGAGCAAGTTGGCCCTCAATCAGTCACAAAACCGGGAATACAACTTGGAACCAAGGAAGACGATATGATTCAAAGGTCGAAATATTTCATTTTTGTCATTTGGCAAGACGTTAAACCAATTCCGGATAAACTCAGGCGGTACTATCAACCACGAGCTGAAGTTGATGCTATGTGAATGAACTGACTTCACTACATTCCATCAATATCACTCGCCAATGACATCGCCGCCTATGCACAAGAAACATCAAGTAGCGGCAAAACTCAGCGCGGCACCACTCTGTAGCTGCACATGTAGACCGGAATTGAGATATCCGCTAAGGGTTGCGTTCTGTGCCAAAAATCTGGTAAAACGACTAATACCCTTCTAGCACATGTGCAAAACATCATGAAACAACGGTGGAAATTTGTAATCGACATTGACCTCGGCATCCACCGACAACAGTAATAGATAGATCGTCACGTGCCACCAGAGAACAACTCGATGGGCACCTACATGAATTCACTGCGACTTGACTAAATCGTTCCATTGCTCACTTCAGCATCCCGGCAGAAAATCTTAACCAACAGCAACCTGCAACTCACTTAGCTATGAATTCAAATAGTTTCTTCAACAGAATGATGCAAACTTTACTTGTACGGTGTTCCACAATCCGGCCACCAATAGAATGTAGAGAGGGTTGAGTGGTTCTTTAGAGGAAACAACTCAAATTATTCAACTGAAACGAGAAATTGAAAAGAGATACTTTCTGCTTACAGAGCCGATCAACGCCGAGCTACAAATAATAAACCAACCGAGCAATGAAAGGAACAGCTTCAAGCATGAAGCCGAACGCAGCTCGCAACTTCACTAAAACCGAAATAAAATTGGAAGAAAAAGTCATAACAAAGATTCACAGGATAAACCGGGGTCAGCCTCAGCGATGCACCTACTCTGTTGACATTTTTCGATGTTCGCAACGACCAACCGTCTCTTTCAGCATCCAACTAAACGAGCCAGTAGACTGGGTACCTGTTAGCAAAATAACGGAAGGTGCAGCAACGCAACGCACTAACTTCAGAGATGCCTAAATTTCATTGCAGTTACCCGAGTTATGTGAGCCAGAAAGCACACAATTCACAAACCATGGCTATTAATCGCGGCTACACAGGCTAGTAGTCTGCGACATACTGTCCTAAATACCCACCTTCCTGGAGAGCGTCAATGACGTGAACAATTTCTCCTACACACTCATGCTGTATCCATATGATGCGTTTAGTAGTCCTCTACGTACGACTCTTAAATATCCGAAGTCACCTACACCTTACTGTTTTTTTTCTCGTTGTACTGTAACACAGTATTCACCGTTCTACTTCCTATTCATTCCAGTTGGCCCTTATATTAGGAGAGATAAAACACGCACAAACCGATCGTGAACCCAGCGTTTCAAAAGTAACACCGAAGCCAAAATTACGAGCGTGTATGGCTTCAACCTGAACACAGAATTAAGTAATGGCCTCTAGTATTCGGTTGAAACCAACATCCCTGAATGAGCCAAAATCTTTCGGAAGATTACCTATTTAATTGTACAAATTACATAAAACGAGTTGGTGGATATAAACTGTCCGCGTTTGTTACTTGCAGGTGAGAAACGATACTGCAATTTTTCCTGTAAAGGGACTGGATTGAACAAACGCATCGGTACGAAGTCAACCGGCGATTCTCAGAAGACTGCGGCCAATCACTGTCGACAGCGCAAGCAAACTGGCATGTCAGCGCGGTGACCAATCAAGATAGCACGTTGTCTTAGCATCGGATCTTGTCATAACGAGCACCGGAGTGAAAACAGGTTGTTTGAATGCATCACGCGTTAAAACAAACGAGCTACAGGTGGACTCGAGCCCACCAATATGAAGACCAAGGCGTCGTCACCAATTGTAGCTTTTCATTTTACTGATGGGTCTTGTTTATAAAATAAGCGACAACCGAAACTTGCTTTGTGTCACAAGCTCTGCTACTGATTTGGTTCCGGAAGGTAGCGACTCTCAACATACCCGACGCGCAGAAGTCGATAAAGCCTGTTGGACTGCGAAGCAAGTAAACACTTGAGAAAAAAAGTGTAGGATTCGAAATCCTCATCTGATTCATAATTCTCATTTTTAAATAGACTTCGTCTTCAAATAAGCCGATCTCAAAGTACGAGCCGAATTCCATACCTACTCGATAACCAATCCTATTCACCTCTTCGTGACGAGGGAATTCAGGTGATCGGTGTAGCCTATCACTAACCCACTGGTTTTGATAGACATACCCCAATTTTGATTGTGAAGATACTTCCAAAACAGTTACAGACGCCAAACTGTACTAACGTCCACAACGATATTCTAATACCGGTCCCATCATCACTAGATCTAATCGCTCCTTTTCAGAGAGGAACTGATTGCAAAGTCTGCCTGAGTGCAAAAGCTTAGACCAGATGTGAGTAGTGTTCAACTTGGAATTGGAAAAAACCCGATTACTCATCAGTAGTCTAAGGGCTGTTACTTAAGTTAGGCAATTGAGAAATTTAGCTGCAAAAGCTGTGACCAGGGGAAATGTTTGTTCAGCTCGTGAAGGTTGTCTCGCTTCAAATTCAAAACCCGAAATTGTTCTGAAAAAATATGATACGTAGCAGTGCTACATGCCATTCAGAAGTATAGCAGGAAGACACAAATAGATAAACAAATGGCAAAACTAAGCGTCTAGAGGAACTGAAACAAAGAGAGACAGTGGGAAACTCCATATAACTGAGAGGCCAATCGTAAGATGGCGTGTAAGGTTAAGGCGCATCATCACATAATTTGTAAATGTGGTTGGAGGTGAACAACTCCGTTGAGCCAATCGTATCCAACGATCACAATCGCAGTACGTGCACGACTGTCTTTTGCATGACAAAAAGTGAACAGTTGGAATATGATCTGTTAAAATCCAGAGGTTTAATGAAAACCAAGATGGTCACTTGAAGAAGCACGTTATCTGTAAGTTGCGTTAATGGAAGGAACTCGCCATGGAGTAAAAAGGGTCTAGAACGACAAAGCCAGAACGAAATGGAAACTTGGAAGGGATATTGGCAGAGGTAAGACAACAAAAGTCGAATCATACTCATTGGTGATCCCCGAAATTCAAAAAGTGGTAAATCATTTGCCAGGAGTTTGAAATAAATATATACAGACCAACAACCGTGAAGAAACCGGGCTACCGACCACACGGCTGCGGGCCATGGTTCGGCTATTACCACGACTGTGCCTATTTAGGTCCGTGCAGCATGATAGCATCCCATTCATATACGGATCTTTCACACGGCAGCGGACAACTTGTGTCGTAAAAACTACAAAATAATTGGTAAGTCCCATTAAGAAGACAATTGAACAGGAGACAGACAAAGGTAACAACAATGTCAGTGCCACATTTCGAACTGGGATCTTAGGTCTCAGTTCGAAACTCTAGCAGCATGACCGTCCTCTGCTACATTTAAATTGCGGACGCACATTTCTCGCTCACTCATCCATAACGGTAATGAGTCTGGGTGAAGGTAGTGCGGCTCGGGCCGACGTTTACTGTAACGGCGATACGGAATACTCAGTACATATATATAACAAAAAAGTGAATAGAAGAATGGACCGAAGAACAAGAAAAGTTGTGGATACCAATATACCAATGTCCGGGACAGCGTTTTTAACCAACGACTCGGGTGACCACGAGGTCCTCAAACAAGCAGGCGATATCTGCTCACTCTACTCAACAGAATAGTCAGGACGTTTGTATTCCATACAAAATTTGTTGCTTGGCCATCAGGCGGTTTTACCCAACTACCTTAGTATAGTGTTCGGTGTAAAAAATGCTCAGGTTGGTATGTGGACTACGTGACCCAGTTGTTGTAGACTGTGCAATATGTTACGCATACCTCCCAGAATGTTATCCATGACGAAAATAAATAAGGAAAGCTCGAACACTCGTTGCAAACGCAAGTAAAAGTCCATCAGCGCAGAAGGAAGACATATATTGCGATATGATAACATTTCGTTTACTCTCATCAGTCGCAAACGTAAAACATGCAAGTTATATATGACAGACAATTAGAGATAGACAGGGTATGGACACGCATACAATCACACCACGTATTATGTCATCACCACCACGGCAACCCTATAGGTTGCTTCGTCTGAAAAAGTTGTTAATAACTTCCCACTCTGCATTCAGAGGGAGCACAAAACGACCATAACACATTCATGTACATGTCCAGAACTCCTTCGCGATAGAGATAGTTACAAAGAACTTTAAAAACAGCCTTTAGATTTAAAAGACCATGACCGTGCGCTGCCTATGAGTGCAACAAGGTCTGTCGTAGAATAAAAACGTAGCCAATGGACACTCGACAGGATCGGAATCGTGTCCCTTCTTCAGGAACCTGACTTACCCTGAGTTTAGTCAGCCGACATAACATAAGGTCGGTGAGTAACTTGGATGCACTAGACCTTGGATTAATACCTGTTACATGGATTCTGGGCCCCATCTTAGAAAACCGGAATAATCAAAGACAAACACGTGATATCAAACAACAAGCAACGCCGATCGTCCCAACAGTGTGCGCACAAGAAAACTGTCCACTATGTTTAAACGGGGAAGGTTTAAAGAACAGAACAGCATATTTCATATTAGACATAGATTCGGCTTTCGACTGTTAACCCGTCAACGAGTTTCGCACTCAGATATATAGGACCACATGACATATGACGTTAGTCCAGCCGACAGAGCAAACGTAAAACACGATTATATGTATTCGATTACATGTATTCTAGTAGAGGATATCTTGATTGGCTACAGTGGTTGAACAACTTGATTGCATACCGGCTGATGACAACAAATAAAAACGAGTAAAATGAAGAAAAGCAAAGGACAACAAATGTTGGTAGTCAAAAGGCAAAGAGATATTGAGAAAGCAGACGATTACGAAACATCACAGTAAATGTGTAATGAGGTAGAAGTTGAATCTCAGACCAGATTCTGGGATGGATGATTGTCAGATTTTGTACGCCCGAAACAAATTCAGAAGATCTGAGGCAGAAGCCTTCGTTTTACCAGATCCGCATGAACGCGAAGCTCTGTTGCCTAAACAAAGAAATGAGACCGCAAAATGAAAATGCCACCATACTTTGACAATCTGCCGCATCCGTCAGAAGCATTTTCTGTTGGTTCCCCGATGCCATAGACCAATGCATACACTGAACAAAGAGATTGGTACGTAAGCCATTAGGGGCTTACCGTGTGAAATTGGCTTCTCATCGTCAGCCATTTATCAAACGGAATGTGGATTCCACTGGCAAGCCACGTATCATAATGTTTACGAAGTTGTGGGTCGGTCAGTACCTCACGAGCTCGACTCAAATTTTGAAATATGGTAGCTAGATAGGTCGACTGTTGGTTTGAAACAGGTACTAACTTGAATCGGTGCAAATGTTTTTATCCGGGTGAAATTCCCGAGCTTTGAAGCGGAATTCGGTCTCAATCTGTTCGGTCTACAGGTTGAGAAAAGGTGGTGAGAACTGGAAATGAAACTGAACCGAAGAGTTTGGATCTACACCCAAGAGATCATAGTAAGAAGTCAAATGCGAACAAGGGGTGTTAAGATAATCAAAGAAGTCTGAATCCATCAGTAATTCCTCCTTTGTATCAACGACGGAACGATAGGATTTGAATTGATTATCTGAAAAGAAGTAGCGTAAGAGGATGACGCGAGTGAATCACGTGGAGTGTTGTTTTTTGAGGGAACCCCTGAAGTAACAATTTGCTTGCAACACAACAATACTAACTCTACTATACACAAACAGATGGCCTGTGAGACCAACATCTCTATTCAACGGAGTTTGATCGGAATAATAAAAAAGTAACGCATGGATAGATCTAACCTAATCCAAAACAATCCACTTAGCTGCTCTGTGTTCAGTGTTGCTCATAAGAGCAATGGAATAGCGAAAAGAAGCGTCGGTTCGTGGGGCGAGAGTTGCTGGCCTGAGTCTCCGTCCGATTACCTGTATGTGATGAGTCCAGAAAGGCACAACAGTTGTGGAGTGCTGCTTCAGGCGTGGGCAGCGGATGGCATACGACCGTTTTGAATAACTACCGTAGACAATGTGAACTAATCGGAGGAAAGAACACATGCAATGCGAAAAAATAAACGGCTGTCATTAACCAAAATAGCAAACAAGCTAAACACCATTCAGCCAAACCGTTCATTCAATAAATGTCTAACCAAAAGTCGTCCAACACAATAAGATCGCTGTCAGGTTTGCACCTACTGTACGCTCGCGTTTTCAACGCATAACCACAGCACCTACAGTTAACTGAAGCGTCGTGTACATTTGTGGCCACTCCGATCCATTCGACTGATGTCACCTGGTGCTGACCTCTATATGGCTCTTTCATCCACTGGGCCGGTTTCCGGAAGCCACGACCCGTCTGATTCCTCATGGGATGTGTAATCCGTCTGATTTGTAAACCAATCACTTTTTATAGCTACATTAACGCGACTCGTTGAATATCACATCAATCAAGTCTTCGATTTATCCACTCATCACATATTCTTGCCTTAAGATGCTCGCCCAGCATACCGGTTTTTTACGGTTAATTCGGCGACCACGCGCACTCTCAGACTTGAAAACTTGTATTTGCAGATCAACGATGGTAAATGATATGATCACTGTTTTTCCAAACTGAACTAATATCTCAAGCAAACCATTTTCCACATGTCAACTCACTGCCTATCAGATCGCGATTTGAATTAAACTGATAGCGACAACCTAAAGACCAGCACTCGACATGCGATCAAAATGTGGGAGGATTGACATCAAAGTTAGTAACGATACGGCACACCTGGACTGCTGACTGGGCGAAAATGATAACGAGCACTGCTGTCTGGCAACGCTGTCAGACGCGGTGAAAACTGTTAGTTAACAGGGCTTGTGGTATGAACTCTCGCATTTCCCAAGGTATTTTTTCAATCACTGGCCGTCCGACTGCTATTTTCTAGCACTTTCTATGTTTCTCGTATAGTCGTTACGACACTAATGTTAGGTGCATGTGAGTGAGCGTTGTTAAACACAGATATACACCTCGCGACGGAAATACAGAACTATTTCATATTTCATGGACAATCTTGATACCGTAGGTTGTAGTGTTCACTTTTTGTGTCAAACTACGTTAGATCATCATGATGGTAAGGAATTTGTTTTTACCTATTCAGTATTGGTGAATTTAAGGACATAGCAAAAATGACCGACTTGTCTTTCGTTCGGAGCTAGAATCTCAATTAATCATTCCAGCATGTTTTTCATGGATAAATCAAAATAAGTTGGGTTCAGAATAATCCATTCTAACCCTTAAGTATCATTTAACGTAGTCATGGAGCCACAGATTCTAGCATCACTGTACATGTGTCCGGCAGCCAGTCCCCACAGACTCTTGATTGGGTTCACACTAGCTACATACAGATGCTACGAAGGAGTTACATTCTTGTGATGCAGTAATTAGGTTATAAGGATAGGTTAAAGGATGATGGCCCTCCGTACGTGTGGCATGAGAAAAATAGCAACAAAATCTGTCAGACGTGTTGACATAAGGATCAATATTCTTCTGATCTTCAAGAAGAACGAATATTCGACGTTCGGAATACACCCCAAACCATACCTTATAGGCTGGCACTGATCCTCTGTTAAAAACACGTTCATCTTCCTGAAGGTTATACCAGTATTACTCCGGCGCGGTGTGACAATTCATACAGAGTTGTTTTTCGTCACTTGACAGGCATTCTGAAGGTCTGATGCCCATAAAAAGTGAGTGAAAAGAAGTTAGAATGGTATTGTTGGATACTTCGGTCAGTGGCATTTTCTTAATGTCATTTGCATCGTTCATACACACAAGCCACCGTGAATGTGGATTTCAATTCCAAGAACTTTTCTACCTAATTTAATGCCAGCCGAAAAGCTCTGGTGTGACTTAGCACAAATCAAGCTGAATGGGGTTCCTTTATTGTTGTGGAGAAAGACCTTTAGAAAAGATCAACAAACTCGCTTTGAACCCTTAAATCATCGGATTATTCCATTGCCTTAAGTGCAGTAATAGAAAAACGAAGTGATGCTCTCAAGAGTTCGCTACAAGTTTTTTTCCGTTAGCAAGGGCCAGATATAAATAAGTCAACTTTATCGACCTTCCTATGTGAGACCAAGACGATTGAACCTTTACCTCAGGAATATCAATTTATGAGGCGCCCACAGCCTATCATCCTCAGGTTTCCAACTAGCAGTGCTCAGATCGTGTGATAACTACGCAATACACATTCAACTCATGCATCGTGCATTCGCAGGATGATGGCAACAGACATGCATGAATTGGTTTTGTAATTATATTGCGGTTAATTACGCAACTCTCTCCATCAACTCAACAATAATAAACGAACAGTTTTTATTATTGTAAAGTGTGTTTCCCAGATATATAAGCACGAAGAATAGACAATGGGGCATGTGGTAGGAAGATTTGTTGTGGAGTGCATATATACCTACTACATTTTTACCAAATTTCCCACCTTGAACGATCACCGTTATATATTTTGTTTCGTTGCGCAGCTGTAGTCTGTCCGAACGTCACACGTTTCAAGTGCTGTGGTTCTTTTAGTAATAACTGTTGTTCATGATCCCCCGATACACAAAAGCACCCTAGCACACTTTCTTACCTATGATCAAATTGGCATCTATGCCGCTGCATGTTTCATCACTCGACATTTAAATAAAACTTCCGGCAATACGGTTTATAAGTCTAAATAGGTCGAAGATGGCCACGTCCAATACTTGTGTTGCTTACTGTGTTACGATGGAGTAGATAGGCAATGTTGCTGTTACGCGACTCCATTAGCAACCAAAGTACGATCGAATAAAGTCGGCTATACTTCCCATATCACGGGACGGAACATCCTTTCTCGTAGTAGATAAGATATGTGGTCCCAGTATAGGTAAACACGGTTGCCTCATGGAAAGCGAGGCCGGAGTTCCAAGCCCGGCAGTGGCAAGGATATGCACTACTGACGAGCGCTAATGAAAACGATACTCGAGTCTAGTGCATCTTTTCGAAAGGGACCTACTGGAAAATTTATGGGAATACGACAGCTGTCATCAATTGTAGGTGAGGGTCAATTTATATGTAAACACCATTAAGCGTAAGTCGAAGTACTCGCTGCTCTTGGTCAGTCAAACTTAAGGGTAAATTTTGTGGTGGTTATACGTCCTGAAAGTTGAGGTGAAAGTCTGGGCCACTGAAAGTAAATACATGTTCCAGTGTGACCACAGCTTAATGAAAGAATTGTTCTCAGAAGCGGACTTTCCTGG
>LUCH01007929.1:0-10273 GCA_013368495.1 Paragonimus heterotremus | reverse complement strand
CCTTCGAGTGCGTTAAACAATGCTCGAATGGGTTCGGGTTAAACGACCTTGAATAATGAAATAACAGATGAGTCGTTAAGGAAAAGGCAAGCATTCACTGCGTGCAATTATTTGCACGACTGAAGAAGGTGGCACTGAGTTCACATCAGGCCTCCTATTGCAGGCGTACATAGAATCATGCGTACAGAACAGACAAGCAGGAAAACACGGTTGCAGCCGGGATCCTTAAAGAAGCCACACTATCGTCGGTCACTACACCTTGTGAAGTGTGAATTAATGTAACTATCCGGCTTTCTGATCAATTTTTTGGAAACATGACAAGTATTTTTAAGAGACATGCACGTCAAATGTCTTTAATGGACGAGGTTTTCTCTTTCTATGTCTTTTCTTTCGGTTTACTTGCATAACTGGCCTGTTTCACTGATTTAATCACATGTATTGTGTGTATATGCTGTACATCGCCTCACAGTTTGTGCATTGATGACAATCATTGGGGCGTGTCCCTCACAGATTTATTTAGAAATATACAATTATTGTCATCATTGTTAAGAAGACGACCATCAAAAATCGAATGGAACTAGTAGAAATCTCAACAAACATATAGGTTCTCAGAATCGAATGAAAAATGGAATGTCTCATCAAATATTGGAAATACATTAGTGTTATACTTCAGTAAATGAAGGAAATATAACACTGATCGAACGGATCCAGTGCTTATTATTCACTGGCGAACGACTTGCCATTAGAAATCAAGTTGAAATTGTAGAAACTTGCGATAACTGGGAATACTGATTAGTAATCGAAAATGTACTTAGCTCAAACCCAGAGCTAGCTTCCACGCAGTAGTAATAACGCAGCACGTCAGCCGACGGAATCGTAATGTACTCGGTATCTGTACAATGTAATTATTCATGCAGTTAAACAACAATAGCATGTAATGTTCCGTTGTGATTTACAATCATCACAAAACTGCGTGGTGCTGCCATGCTTCATGTAGCGACCTCCAAGAATCGCTTAGTTTTTGTTGGTATTTTGGTGAACAATTTTACACTTTCTGATGAGGTATTTTCATTTGGCCATATTGTATGCTCTAGTTCCGTTAGTGTAGAAACTCTCCACTTCTCTGTTCCGCGCTCTGCACTCTGGATGCTTGCTGAATGTGCATTTGTTCGTTCATCGTCCGTTGCAATATATTGAGTACTGTGGTGTTTGTGGTCTTACACTAATACCATTTCGAGCTGCTCCGTCCATTTGACATAAACTGTGATCAACTCCTAAGTATGTAGTAAGCGTTCACACTAGTAACTGCTTCGTCCAGCTGACTTAAGCTACGATCAACGTTGATAAGATGAACACGGGAGAAATCAGAATAAACTTGTATTTGGACCGTTCAGGATAAGTGATAATGATCTCCTTCATTTCTGACCAAAAATGAGATAACATACTGGTAGCCGTCAGTGAAGTAAGCAGCCAGCGAAAACATAGGCGAACAATGATCCGAATCATAAGCGTTCATGATACGAAGATCGAAAGGTTGCAGCTGAAATGGTAGAAGTGGGAAACAATGTTTTCGTCGGTTAGATAATCAGTATCAAAGTTGGCCATTACCTGTCAGATAAGTGAGCATTGGCTCGTGTAACCATGGCAAGCTACATTCAAGCATAATCAATAAGCAATAAACAAAACAATACGCACGTTATTAATGATAGAGTGGGACGTGTTACCCATTTTCACACTATACCGTAGGTAGAAACGACTATGTGGTAACGTAGACCGTTTTCCAACGAAAGTACTATAAGGGAAACAGACTGAACATATAATTCACATTTATGACTAACTCACAAACATGATGGTATGGCTTTCATTAGAAATTACTGTGATATTTCGTGCACAATGCAATGCAAACTCAACGTAGTAAAAAAATTACAAATTCAATTGTTTCTCCAAAACCACGCGAAACTGAACGTTTTTGCAAATTGGGAATATGTATTCTACCACGAAACTTCTGATGGAAGTATTTTCAGAACGTAAAATCGCTTAGGGAAGCCAACCTGAAGCTGTTATCGGAAAAAATGTCGACACATTTTTCTCAACGTAGTTGTGCATGTGAACAAGTTTCAGGTAGAGCTGATTTTTCTCATTGAACACAACAGTTATAATCGATAAAATCAGTAGATTTGTCCCATACGGTGTATTTGAATATTTCATAAAAAAATTTGAAAACCTATTTTCGCACCTAATTAGCCATTTCCAACTCTTTTCGGCCTCGAAGCACCATACCGGCGTACTACACAATGGCCGTCAGAGTTCAGCTCATTGAATGAGTATATTGTGCTCGCCCTTCCAGGCTTGGCGGCTGCTCATAAAGTAGTGGCTTTTCCCCTTGCTCACACTGAAGTGGCCACCATAAACTTGAACGATAGGGCATTCCGGGCTAGATGACTTGTTTTGTGAGGATAGTTTCCGATCACCTCCTCTTCAGGTGAACAAGCCGAAGCGATGTTAAATACCTCTTTTCCTCTTAAATAAACAGACTTGGTTTCCGTTGGCAGACTTAGCTCTAAAGCTTCAACATGTCACTCAGATTTCTTGTGATGTTGCCAGCGAATGCCAGCACGAAGAAGGTGTTGAATAAGGCGGTTGAAAGTGTCGGAAACTCATGCTGGTTCGAAGAGAGTCTTACTGGATCGCTCATCGCAAGAGCGACAGAAGCAGTCCCAACTTGGTAGAACAGGTCAGCGCATCAAGGATGGTTACGCAAAACTCCTGATCCCCACTCTCAAAAAGAGAACCAGTGTTCCTGAAGGAATCAACCCATTTTCACAAATTCACAACAGAGGCCTCCTAGCTACTTTCATTGTCATCTGTGAAGCTGAACGGGTCTGGAGGAGTAGCCCTCAACGACGGCATATATCGCCACTCTTCACCCAAACTTTCGATCTATCCATCTCAAAAAAGTCCTGTTTAAAATGATTTCATTTCTAAGTTCTATAAGTCTGTTGATCTTCGAGGGTCACTCCCTCCATCCAGAAAGCTTCATAGTTGGCTTGTTCTGACCACATTTTCATCGGACTGACCGAGGTCTTTTTTTACTGGGTTCCCTTCTGATCCGAAGTGTCACGGAAATTTTCGAATAGGCAAAGTTGCAAACCATTCTCCAGTGACTTACAATGCAAAGGCTATTCAAAAGTCAATGACTTTGTACAAACAAAAGTGGACATTCACATACACTCAGATTGCGATGAAAAGCCGCTACCCTCAAAGAAGACTTGTGGAAACCTGGCGCCGACTGCACACTTTCTCTCATCTTTAGGACTACCTTCTCGAGCTCATCCTTGTGCTCTTCTGACTTTACTACCCAACCAAATGAGGAAGTAGCTCTCGAGCGCATGTATACAAGCTGTCTGAGATTTGTAAACAAAACTATCAAAAGTCAGACAGCCGATCCATGACGATAGCCCTCACATCCTTGCTTTCACAGAGATCTGGCTTTCCTCGAATATGAGTGACAATAAACTGCATGTCCTTGGGTGCCTACTTTACAGAACAAACTCTTCCCGCGGACGCACGAGAGCCTTTACTGTCTTTGTAAGCCAGAATCTCCGGGTGTCGACTGTCATACGAGAATTTACCTCCTAAGAGAAATGTGACGTAATCTGGTTCAAACTTCAGCCTCATAGTCGCGACATGCTCCTTTCGATGTTGTTTACCGTTTGCCTTCGAGGGGCATATCCGATGACAAGGCCATTCCTGACGCCGTTGACCGTCTGCTCACTATACAGCTTTTCTTCCATATTCTACTTATAAGTGATTTCATCGCACCGAAACTCAACTGCATAGCTGCTTCTCACGAGGATTCTAACTGCGGATTCTCGAAATCCTTGGCAGTGCCGATCAGTGAGAAAGCCTGGGCAGTAAACGTTGGCAACAGTCAAAATGACTGTCCAAGACAAACATCTTTGTTTGATCTGGGTGTTACGAATTAAGCTATCCTGGTGGAGAGTGGTCATCAAACCAACGCTGAGACATAGGGACCACTTGCTATCAGTTTTCGAATTTATCTGTTATCGGCTTTAAAATCTATGACAAAGACTTCACTCCAGAATTTCGGTAAAATAAACTTTAACGAAGTAAGGACATTTTTCAGCCTACAAAGTCTGGCATCTGACTCAGTGAACTCAAGCTACCATTGTTTCAAAACTGCCATTCATGAGGCAGATGGGACATTTGTTCATAGCAAACTGTGGAAGTCCTTTCGCTGACCACTTCCGCGGAGCTTACCTCGTCTTTCTGATGTGCGATCTCGCCTGTCCTCTAAACAAAAGCTAACAGCCAAGTCGGAGAATCTAAGAGCACGGTACGGAACGGGTGCAGAACGGAAATCCGTTAACGCATCCAACAAGCACAAATAAAAATCTTAATGATAGCCCACAAGACTGAGAATTTTCCATTCAAGTGCACGTCACCAGAGAAAAACTTGACTATCAGCGTTTTCTTTAAAGTTTCCAGACACAAAACTATCTTCCAATTCCCAAGCGGTTGACGAGGTGTTCAGATAATACTAATCAACAGTTTACAAGGTGACATCCGATCTTCCGGCGGAAAAACTGCCAATGCCCACTCCTGACAGATGACTTCTCTATGCTCGATGTTCAGGATCTGTTATTTAACATCAATTCTTCTAGTGCAGTGGAACCAGATACGATCCATCCCCGGATCCACAAAGAGGCAGCCCCTGGTTTGGCAGTGCCTCTCCATTGTCTGTTTAAACAGACACTTTGGACGTGTACTCCTCTGGAGGCGTGAAAACAGGCCACTGTTACGCCCATATTTAAGGCAAACGATCGATATTTTCCTGCCAGTTATCGGCCGATCAGCCTCACCAACATCCCACACAAGATATTGGGACGTCTGTTAAAAGGCGACACCTTTAGCATTTCATCTCAACTAACCTTTCCTCCTCTACTCAGCTTAGCTTTCCTCCCGATCGGTCGTGCATAATCAGTGTGTTTATTTTCATGGATGTCCTGACAGGGGCTAAAGACGACGGCCACATCTCCGGTGCTATCTTCTTCGACTTTGCCAAAACGTTTCACTCGGATCCACACGCTCCTCTTGTATATAACCCGTAAGCTTATGAGATCCGAGGAGAATTTCTTCACTGGACTACATCCATTCTTGGTAAATGGACTATTAAAGTGAAAACCAGATTTGACTTTTCTTAATCCTTCCAGATGCCCCTCTAAATTTCTACAAAGATCCCTACTTGTTCCACTAATGTTTTTGATATATACCAATGAACTTCCCGACCTTATTTCTAGCAACGCTCTTATTTATGCTGACGGCTTAACAATACGGAGTGCTTGTAAACCCAATGCATTACAGATTGACATTGATCGTATCAAGTAATGATAAGGTGTCTGGAGTCTCCTTCTAAACGACAGCAAGTATACACATACGTCGTTGGGAGGAGACCGCAGGAATATGAACGCGATACACAGTGCAGAGTGTAATAGCTATCGTGAAAGATGGATCTGAAGAAGGACAGAGATTTGGCTGTCGTTCGGTTTATCCTTCTCTCATCAATGCCAGATGGCCTCCCAAAGGGATTTCGAACTCTTGGAATGGTAAGAGCCTTTCTTGGCATAGAGACACGCATCCCATATGCTCTACGAGGTCTATATGAGACTACTGTTTGAGTGTGCTAATCAAATCGTATAAACTGGTTTGAAGAAAGACATACTAGCCATATAACGTGTCCAGCGAGTGGCCACGAGAAATGTTCGTTAGCTTTTGCCCTTCTCCTACGAGTTTCGACGTGAAATTTCTGATGTTTATCCACTTGAGTTTCAAAGAGTCTGCGGTGACTTAATTGTCGCACTTTCGTTAGCACAGGACTTGTACACCAGTTCTTTACTTCCCTAGTTGATCATAATTGAAGGGGTCTCAGTAAGAAGCTTTACGAGCTTCAACATCGGACCGTTCTGAGGCAACAAACCTTTTCATACAGGTTTAACACCCACTGGAATGACTTTCCGCTAGAGGTTGTCAGCTTCTGTCGTGGGGGTCTTTTTCAAAGTGTTATCAGAATCCCAATTACCTACGACGTTGTTAGGTTAATATTTTCCATTGCTATTGGTAATTTCTATAACGTTCAAGAACGGTGATACACCATGTTTTTAGTGGTCGCATTTCAGGTTAGAAGAAAACTGCTGGAAATTGAAACAGAAAAACTGACTGGATTTGGGTGATTTGCGTCCCCATCCTAAAACTCGTGTACAAATAGCTGAACTCGTTGATGAGACGCGCAGTTCAAAAGGGACGAGTTATCACTGGAGAGTCCGTTCCCTTTGTTACAAAATTTCCGAAAATTCAATGAAATGAAAGCCATGTCAACTTTAAATGAAATGGTCCAAATAATTGTGCAAAAAATATATCAGACATTACACAGAGTCCCCTCACTACACCCAGAGCTATTTGCACCACACGCAGAACCACCTTCAAAATGAATATCCCATACAGTATGAATACTCACCCAAACGCAATTCGCGACCTCAATGCTGACAACTTGCAGGTGGGAATGGCCAGTTCATTTCAATCTTACCCCTTTTTGTGAAACATATGCAGCACAAAACTCTCCCACCAGGTTCACCTCCCATAGCTCTACTATCCAACCCTACATTGTTGACACTTGCAAAACTCTGTATCATGGACTCAGACGCAGGCAACTCCTGGTCAATCACTTAAGAGCACATTAAAGTGCATCAAGCTAAGCGACGCAACCAGAGCCTTCGAACCACGAATATTCTCCTAGAAGATTTTTGAACCCCTAAAAATGAGATCGAAAAGTCACTAAGTTTGTTGTTTTGAAATGCACGCCCACCAGTCAATAAGTTGCACATTTTTAGACCTAGTATCTTCCTCTATAATCCTTACATTATTCTGTTCACTTAAGCCTGGTGTACTCTTGACAATTCGGACACAAGTAAATGTTGTAGGTTAACATATATTCCGTAAAAATCGCAGAACTGGACGTGCTGCAGTATATATAATTTACTTAATGGAGAAGTATTATGCTGTCATACTTGATGAGCCTTGTTTGATATGACTGACGACTCCTTTTGGATGTTGGTTCTTGTGAGTTACTCTTAGGATTCGTCTACAAATCACCTAATGCCACTCATAACGACATGACCAACTTTATTAATAGCTTACCTTCACAGTACAAGCCAACTGGGGGGATTTTAACACGCCATACCTCCAGTGGATCATGTCCACTGATCCTGCAAATCAAGCTGAGTTTTTAGCATTTTTTCAAGTAGATGGATGACGCCAACGTGTATCCGCAACTTCCTATAACAAACCACATTTTAGACCTCATTTTCACGACAAGCATCTCCTCTGCTACTGTATCCGTCTTCGAACAATGTCCAAGAAGTGATCACAACGTAATCGACTTCATGCCTGAGTTGGAAGCTGTTAAAAATTCGACCGTCTTATGTTATCGCCAGAATAAGTTTGTCAACTGAAACATGTTCAAAACGTGGAATGGAACACACTTTCTCCGACCTATGATTCTCCTGTCACAACTGAAGTATTTACTGAACACATCAGGTTTTGCATAAACTTCTTAGCCCCGAAAAGATCAGTACGCCGTTATCAGTGTGACGAAGGCAGACCTCTCACTCCAAAGGAACAAGGTAAGTCCAAACGTCCTAAATCACAGCCCTAAAAAACAAGATTTTTCTCTTATTATGCAGATGCATGTTTAATGTTATGAAGTGGAGAACTAAAATGCTCCACGTGAGTGAGGAAACATGTGCGATTAACGGCAAAGAGAAGATCATGAAGTTGATGGGACGCAGGAGCTATCGAAGGGACCCTATCATCTGAGTAGTAACCCTACAGGGCAAAACTGTCGTCGGTCATTCCGTTACAGTTCGTGAGGTCTTTAATTCATATTTTGCTGCTTCTTTTACCGCTGAAGGAAACATTGTCTCCACCTCTCCCTGTAAACAGAAGTACATTCCTAAGCCATGTTCCTGTTGATGCTGTGGACATACACTCACAGTTTCCTGTTATCAAACCTCATCTCCCTGTTCCTGATTATATCTGCTCTGTCGCTCTCAAATACGGAAGGGAAAATTGTCCTCTTTCTTGTTCAAACTTTACACACTATCTTCAACATCCAGTTACTTTCCTTCTCAGTGAAAAAATCCCATGAGCAGGCATCACCAGAAAAGTGGCCTGGGACAAGACGTTAGCAACCACCGCCCGATTAATCATATTTCAGTTTGCCCCAGAGCTTTGGAAAGAATTAAAAAATGCCGCACGATTGAATTTTTATTATCGCAAAACCTTATAAACTAGCATGGGTCCTTCAGCATACGCTCCTGCATGACGTGCCAGCTGGAATTCCTCAAACGTGTTACAAACTCCACTGATTCAGACGATGCAATTACTACTATACTGTTGGTCACACAAAAGTCTTTTGATCATGTGACTCATAAGCCTCTTTTGATCGAAATGGCATATTTTGGTACGAATAATCCACTGCCTAGCTGGTTTGCTTCAAACCTTAAGGGCCTCACACAAACAGTGAAAATAGGAGATATTGGCTCAGAGTCCAGGCCAGTCACCAGTGGAGTGATTCAAGACAGCGTCCAGGGACATCTACCCTTTCTTATGTATATAAATGATATATGTGAAGTTATCAAGCATAACGAACAATTTCTGTTAGTTGATATCAAAACTGTCCATACTATTCCCGCTGGCAATTTCAATTTTTGTTCAGATGATGTACAAAAGTATGTCACGTAACCGGAGCCTTGGTGCCAAAGTTGGCTAGTAAAATTTTCAGCCAATAAATCTAACATCGTTGCGCATGGTTGTCATATGCAAGAGGACTTTATAGAGCTGGATGGTTACAGTAGGCCGGCTGCCGTTTCGGTGAGCGACATATGTTATTCAAATTCAATTCATCTTTCTAAGAATCTAAAACCAGACTGACTATAGGCCACTTCAATCATCCATACTTTCTTCCGGTAGCACGGTTACACTTTTACAAGCCAAGCACATGGCCTTAATTCGAATGCTGCACGGTCATATACAGCCACGTGCGTAAGACTGACACGCTAAGTCTAGAAAGTTCTGAACGTGCATTCACAGAGGTAAGATAGCTATTCATTTACATTGAGCTACGTAGAACGCCGCATGACTCATTGGGCCCAGTACACCAGGGTTCAAACGTTCGAAGAAATCTTCGAAATCCCGTCAACTTGGGGAGGATAATTTAGGGGGCACACTTGCTAACGAAATAGGCAGGACATATCACACCATATTGATCGATCGACCCAGTTCGGATGGTATGGCCGTGGACGGTGACATGGTTCTCCTCAGCCAATCGGATTGCAGTTGTGCGGTCGAACGCCTGCGAGCTATTTAGACTTTTTTTCTTGTATTAGCTTTCGATGCTCCTTGTGACGTGGTTTGTTTTAATGCCATGATTGTTATATATAACCGTCTCACTTGATTCGACCTGCATCTGACTGTCACATGATCGTCTCACTTGATTTGCTTCGCCTGTTGACAGCCATGTATGGGAAATGTTTCATCTGTGGCCTAATTTTTGACTCTCTCTACTTTTCAGTTTTGGGTCAAACGGCTGGACGAGTGGTCAATGGGAGGATCCGATAAAATATTTTCCCACGTGCAAAAACCATCACAAGAGAGGTACCGACTGATATCTCAAAGGCAGTAGTTCGAATAGTACTAGCAAATTTGCTTGGCCAGTATAAACGCGGCAGCAATAACACAGCGAATGAGCAGATAATATTAAAATTCAATTCGTATTATATATAGCTAAATTATTCACGTACTCAAACGACAGTGACACGTTGTCCACTTACAGATAGGAATAACTATACTCACCCTCTCCAGAAATACTTAGTTTCAGAGTGCAGGATATAACTGCGGGCCGTGCTTCATGACCAAACACATTTAACAAAAGACCTATTGAAATTAATGAACTCAAACGTTATCCGATCTTCTAATCGTTTCTTTTTCTTATTATCAGCCATGCGCCCTTTAATTCAGACCTATAAGTTATAGTCAGTGTGGCTTTGTGAAGGTGTATTTACCCCGATGTAAGTTGTTGTTTGCTTGAGATTACCAGGGTAATGTATGAAGGTGAACGTGTCGAAGGTTACCATATAGAATTCCTTGGGGATTTTATTTCAGTCAGTTATTTTTTCCTGCTAGTTAACCAGCGGGT
>LUCH01007927.1:3824-19816 GCA_013368495.1 Paragonimus heterotremus | reverse complement strand
GAAATGAAGGGCAAATCCATTAACGGACGGTCAAAACAAACATTTGAACGCTCGCCAACATTTTTTATTCAGAAACTGATGATTTTCAGTTTCTTAATAGGTGCCGCCGAAATATTGCCCCATATTTCCGGATCCCTCATGAATTCGATGACGCAGATTTTGCTCCCTTTAGATAATTTTCAGCCCGTAAACTTAACTGAACAGAACGGCCGTTGCAAATTCTGGGCTACCTTTTCGTGAGGCCCCGAGAATTCAGGTGTCTGTAGGTCGTGCAGAGATTTCTTTCTTTTCGTTTACAAACGATGTTTCATTTCTATACAACAACCTTTTGTAACTTCCTTACATTTTGTTCAAATTGATACAAGTAACTTTACACAGTCGTTTGACGATACTACACGGATCTACCATCCAACTGTTTAACTCTGTTGTACCACAAACATCGTCGCTACAGCAGTCCACGGCAGCTCTGTGATATCACCCACTTCCGGGCACTGGTAATTTGGAATATTGTGGCGGTCATCTGGAACACTTGTGGACACTTTTCTGTGAGTCAAACCCCTTTGATTACATAACTTGTTGGAACTTTGTAATTATTTCGTCTCATTCGTTCATCCTGTTATCACCGCTAGCTTAGTGGGTTACGCTCACATTTACCTAGTCTGTTCAGTTAATCATCTTGACTACTACGGACGAATCGGATAGGATGGATAGTAGAATTTTCGAAGTGTTCGGAAGTGAGACAATTATTCGGCAGTCATTCAGCAACTTTTACCTCAGGAAGTTTGAAATCACGTGTGATACCGACGACTTCCCGGTTCTCAGGTGGCGTTTCTGCTTGGTAAACTGCGGGAACTATAAGCTAAATGGGCCAGCAAGCATTTCGTCCGTCCCGCAACATGTCTTAGGTAGCGAGCTATCTTGACCAAAAGAGTTGACTTGAGACAGTTGAGATTGGCCAACACTGAACCTGAAAGTGTGACCACCTCGTTGGTGCCGCCAGTTTCAATGTCAAGACGAATACGACTACGCGAAAATGGTTGTTGTGAAAAGCAGCTAAGACCGCTGCGTGCAATCGGTAGACCGCGAATATCTTTGTAATCTTTTGGTTAAAAATATTTTATAGCTACTGAATTTGTTGAAATTTTGTGACGTTTCAGTTCCGAAAACCTTGGGATTCTGTTACCTAAAGATTTTTTTTCCAGTCTTCCGAAGACGTAAGGAAGGAATCTGCAGTAGTTCAATGGCATAGGGACTGAAGTAAAACTAACGCACAGTTGCACTCTACGTTATTCTGGAGATTTGAAGGTAGAATGTAATGAAAATCGATGTGATCTATTCAAATTTGGACGTAATTAATCAAGAAAGAGTGATTATAATTTCGAAGTTGGAACTGTTAATAAAACATGAGTACAAAGCTCTTATAAAAAAACCTGAGAAACGCCTATAAACCTACTTCAACGTGGGACAGTGCACAAAAAAAGGACAGGTAATTCGTGTTTTGTTTGTCACATTCGCCATCTCTACCATTCGTTGGTACCACTGTTGTTAACTTTTCTTTGAACTCAGGATGTATGCTGAAATGGAGATGAGGAGACTTGATAAAAGAATGACACTGAAGAACGCCCCTAGCTGGAAAGCGTATGGCATTAATAACGGCAATTTTGTAGTTGGCCGGTATGGTGTTTCAAGGCCGAAACTAGTTGCAAACGGCCACTTAGGCGCGAAAAGAGGTACTTCAAATTTTTCATGAAATATTTAACTACATATTACTGGAAAGATGTATAGATTTCGTCGGATATAACGGTTTTTTTGCGACGATAAAATTCAGCTATATCTAAAAATTGTCCATATTCGCATTTTTGTTGAGAGAAATATTTAGCCATTTTTTTGACAAGAGCATCACTATGGCTTTCCTGTTCAATTTTGCGTTCTGTCGATGCCCGCAAGGAGATTTTCGTAGTGAAATACACATTCTCAGCTTGCAGAAACGTTCAACTTCGCGTGGTTTTGGAGATATTATTGAATTCGTGATTTTCGACCGCGTTGCGTTCGCATTGCACCGTACAAGAAATATCACAGTAGTTCCTGATGAAAGCTGCGCCGCTACGTTTGTTGGCTAGTTACACATGTGAATTATATATTTAGCCTGTTTTCGTTGCAGTGTTTTCAGGGGAAAATGGCCTGCTTTATCAAATGGTTGTTTCTACCTACGGTATGTTGTGAACATGGGTAACACTTCATACTCTATCATTAACAACGTGCATATTGTTTTGTTTATTGTTTATTGATTGTTCTTGAATGTGGCTTGCCATGTGTACATGAGACAACGCCCACGTATCTGACAGATAATGACCAACTTTGATGCTCGTTAGTTATCCCACGAAGACATTTATTCCCACTTTTAACATTTCAGCCACAACCCTTCCATCTTCATATCATCTGCATTTATGATCCCGATTACTCTTAATCTATGTTTTTGCTGGCTGCAAAATTAACCGACGGCTTCCAGTATATTACCACATTCATGGCCGGAAATGGAGGAGACCATTGTAAGTTATCCCTGTAGCAGCACGCTGCTGTATGGTCAAGGTCACATGCCCAGACCGACTTATTGTGGCCTTTGACCTGAATGTTATGCCCACACGTCCACCGCCGAGCGACTCCTACGCGTATGAACCCGCGGTGACAGGGATCGACTCACAGTTTGTCAATACAACTGTAGTCAATTTCACACACATACACACACATCAGCACACACACCAAACCTCATTCCGGATATTAACCTATGACACGCGATTCAACCCAGTGTCCTCATTGGAACTGACAAGACAACGAGGTCGTATACACGTGTGAACACGACTTGTCTGGGTCTCTGGCGCGCTGGTGAACAATCCACAGCTACAGTGCTCCGTGGACTACACAGGGTTTCTATCCTGTAGATCCTTACGTTGACATATGTATAATTTCACTCAACACTCCACCAACACACTCGCGGACTACATCTGTGTATTTTGTTTGAACCCTTGCTGTAAGTGCACCTATTATATTTGTCTGTTATTTACATTACACTTTGGTTACACATCCTTCTGATGTTATTGAGATGTTTTGTTTTACCCGTACTACTTTCAACGTATTGTAATTAGCTAGTAAGCATCTAATTCCCCAACGATCTAACTACACGTTTATTCGGATTCCTCCCCTGTTCTACTTACCAACGTTGATCATTGTGTAAGTCATCTGGACGATGTAGCCAGTAGTGTGAACGCATACTACATACTTAGGCGTTGATCATAGCCCAAGTCAACATTAGAGGTAACATTATCAATTTTGCTATACCGGGCGTTCTAGAACAGCACAACACTCACAGCGTTCATGGTGGTCTGCCCTGGGAACAGACGAAGTGCAGTTAACTAATTATTTCCCATCAGTAGACATGTCCGAATAAGACCACATTGTTTAACCCTTTCGCTTTCGGCCGCCCACCACAATAATCACGGACGAACGGACAGCCCACAGAGCTTCAGATGAAATAGCTTATTACGAGCGTTGGAGGATCGAACATCCAAAGAATTACATGGATCCTGAGAACAGCGTGGTCCACTCACAAAATATGAAAAGTCTGTGGTCCTTTGCTAAGAAGCAATTTCATGCCATATCTGAATCAAACGAACGGCAGTTCCAGTCACCTTCAAGAGATCATTCGGCGAAAACGAATTCCTGAAAACTTGATTGACGAACTGCTGTCCGCCTTGCCTCATACGAAAATGTTTTGAATTATATAATATACGTCGACATGCTTAGACACATAACTGCTCCGTCCATTAGTCCTACCTTAAGAATTATGCCGAACCGTTCCGTATGTTAAAGTACACACATAGACGAGTGAGGTCACTGGGGACGAAAACGCGGGAATAGAATCTTGAATTATGTATTTGATAATTCTGGATAAATGTACATACTACCCTCGCTTTTCTTCCGCACAGAATGTAGCATTCGGCTTTCATGTGTTATCAGTGTCTTCGCGGATGATTGAAACCGTGTACCAGATGAAACCTTCGTCATCATGTCATTCATCGCACTTGATATGCGCAAATCTGTGTAAGCATTATGAAGGAACTAACTTTATTTAATTATACCGACAGGATAGTCTCTCCAGTTGATGTTGATCTGTGATTTCTTCGGCCCGTGTGCTCGCGGTACACCGTCAGCGGACCAGTCTGAGTCGACATCCGTTGTGGGTGGTGTGCGAGACTTGCTTCCCGTGATCACTGGAGGAATGCGAACAACGGCTGAAGTAAAAGGAACTGACAAAAATAAGGATTTGAAACGTGTATTGCAAGGTGACAACGGTTGAAGGTGGTTGCCACAGAATGAGCACTCGTTTAGGTCTGCCAGATGGATACATTTGGAGTGGAAAACCAGCTGATCGGCTTCATAGCAATAACTGTCCATCTGTACCGAGTCGCCGCAGTGTCCACATGGCAGTCCTGTTGTAGGCACCTTCACCCACCTCGCTTGTACACCGCTGATAGCTGAGCCCGTGGGGAAGTCATATAACGGTCAGCAAGACTTAGCACGTTCCATTAGCTTACTGGCGTAAACAACGGTGGTGCCAAAGCAAGTCGCTGCCATACGGCTGTTGCAGTCATGCTATTTTTCAAGCACACGATTAAGGACTTTATAGTGACGGTTGAAATTGACTGCGACAAGCGGCCGAAGCTGTTGGCCTACCAACCGCCGAATTTACAAACCGTATACTGCAAGCCATCACTCATGAATGGGCACATCACCTTTGCGGGGAATGAAAACTACAAAAGACCTTGCTGTAGGGGTAGAAGTGTTTCCGAAACACCGAGAGACTGTGAATGCATGGAAGCCACATTGTACGGTAAAAAGTGCATTCCCATGTGCCGTGTATGCTATCTACGACAAAAGCGCCGCCATCTAGTTGCGCATGACAATGGAATGATCAAGGTGCTCACTTGGGGAGCTCCTACCTTGCACTCAGATACTGTTTCGAAAGGTAGCCGTGGAGTCTGTCCCTTCAGATGTTTCTGGACAAGGTGACCTGCAAACATGGTCATTCTGTGAAAAATGTTCTTCACATACCAGTCAACGTCCACAACCTCACGGCGGTGGCACCCGATCGGTCATCTGTATTTCTTACTCCCGCGGCAGCCACTCCCAGTGGATTCATACTTTTTGAATGGCAATGGCCAGGAAGTCTCTTGGGTGCGCTCTCTTCCTCAACCGTCCGTTTGTGTTCTCCAGCCTACTATTTGTGCGGTTGCCAAAGTGAACAGCATCGCTTTGCTCATGGATGACCCACTTCGGCTTGATGTGCAGTGAATTACGCAACAAACAATTCTGTTATTTTCTGTCATTTCGACCGGTGATGTACGGATCACGTTTAAACCTACCGTAAACAGCGTGGGAGTGCAAGTTACCCTTCCTCATAGTCTGTCGTAGCCATTTGGTGGAAGAGATAAGGACTGCAAAAGGGTTTTTCTTTCAACCAACATGGCGGACGGATCTTATGCAACTGCGCACGGCATCGCGTACGTGAAAGTAAGACAATAGTATGTTGCAGCGGAACATCACATGGGCTGCCCTCATTTGCGCAGCCATCCTATCCATGACAAACGTTTTCACCGCAATGTGATCGCCTGTCTTTTCCCGGAAACTTTCGAAAAGTCTACCTAGTAGAGCATACTTCCCACTACGAACGTACCCGTACATCACGGGTCGGCCGTGTCCCATACCATCTATTACGAGTAACTGATATAACTTCCAACTTCGAAAGTATGGGGAAACATACAATGAAATATTTGTGTCATTTTGTCCCGTGAATGGTACCCACATTCATAAAAATGTGCGAAACGTCGAAATAGTTCAATCTTTGTTCGCTGGAAGCAGTTGATATGCGTTAACTGTTGCCTCCAACCTTCACGGTGCGCGCCAAACCTATTGAACTAATCGCCGACAGCACATCATCAAGGTTCTCTAACATTCCGTGACCAAACAAACTCACTTGAAATTGCAGGCTTTAACATAGGGCAAATGATTCCAACGTCAGCGGTTGTGATAAACTTCCCGTGAACATCCGCCACATATTGCTTAATGTCGGCAGTTAGTGTATTGTACTACAACAGACTCCTGCATTCGTTCAATTTATCGACGGTGGGTCCACGATTCGTGGGATGGAATCACATAGCTGATGACTGAATGGGTGGTTGGGCTCCAACTAGAAAAGGCTCACAACCAGACATGCATCTTGTCGGACCACATGATATCGTGATCTGCTACATGTGTCGCAAGAACTGATTAGTCGAAATTAACAACAGTTAACCCGCCAGACACGTCGCACACCCTTTCATACACTCCCACGCCTTTTATGCTTCGCGCGACGATAATAAATATGCACCGTTTTCCGGAATCCATGTCGCCTTACCTTATCTCACTTCAAAATAATTCTCGACCTACGGCTCGTTCCACGAAAGCTAATAACGCCGACCTCGTCCACGTACCTCTGGAGGCACTCCTGAAACTGTGAGAAAGTGCAAAATTGTCGATCCTAAAACATCGCCTTGAAAGTCGCAATATAATCCATTTCCTACAAATAAAAAAATAAACAACTTAAAACGAGATGATGAACAAATGACAAAAATGAAAAAGTACGTTGACAATAGCCCCAGCATACCTGCGGTAACATTACCAAACGTTATCGACCACGACAACAGCAGCCACACTAATTTTCAAAATGCAATAACGATAGGGCCTTTTTCAATTAACAGTCGATTAAGACAAGCAGATGTGGGACCATGTAGCAGCTTTCGACGATTTCAATTTCCGCATGGGCTACCGAGCTATTAAAACGATTTCTACCAGGAAAAACTTTTCCACAAACACGACAGCTCGACAACTCACGGTTTACGACTAGCATTCATGGCTAAGACCGACGACTTTGGTGTCAGCTAGATTGGCCTGACTAGCCTATGGTTTCCTGCGTCCTCTCTTTCACCTTTCAAGCTAAAAACATAGATCGGAACAGGCTATCTAGATCGGTCAACTAGTGCCCAATGGGGCGTTGCTAGTTACTAAAGCCCTTGGGAATTAGTGGGTAATACTTACTACACAAGACATCTTTCTAATAATCTTCAAATCCTGAAAGCCAATAGCGCTTTCGGTCAAGCTACTTCATCAGAATAGCGTTGAAGGTGCGACAATTCAATTGGCGTGGAAGCTTATTTTGCTTAGTGGCCACCAATTGAATAGATTAGCCAGTGACTGAGAAAGGAACTGTATTAAGTTACTCAAACAGGTTATCAAAAGAGGTGAGAGGAGGGGGTGAAGTTCTTCCAAGGCTGTGTTGAGAAACAGCCAGTAGTTTCCCCATATCCAGTTTACGTAAGTTTTTTATGGCCGCAAGTAGCTGAACAATTGAACTGCTGTCGTGACTGAAGTTAAACAAAACGATCGTTTGATCGTTCAGTCGCAGTATTTTGGCGAGCTCTGTGTTATTAACCACCATCTCCTCGTTCGTGGACGTGTAGTCCAACCGTGACGTGTTATGGTTGGTACGCCATCAAGTAAAATCAGGCTCGTTTTCTATGAAATTCAGTGCCCCGATTTTTGGACCGATCGGTCAGTTCTTAATTTTCCTGCGTCTGCCCATGGTAAAGACGGAAAATTAATATGTGGTGAGCTGAAGATACCCTTCAGGATGGCGCACAAAAAGCTGAGCGCGGTTGTGACTTTCAACCCAGAAAACTAGAGTTTCGTTTGTATTATTGATAGATGGGGGGAAATGATACCGATGCTAGCGACAAATCAGAACTGCTCAGACAGAGGGCTCATCAAACTGTTTCTGGAATCGCAGTCAGTAATGAATCGTGGAAGGTATGAATCGCCAGGCACCGCCATCTTTTCTCTTATTAACCGGTGAAGTAACAAAAACCAACAGAATAGTGATAATAAATTGCACACCACCCGCATTCGTTCATGGCTCTTGCACTCAGATAGGCCTTTTGGCACGACAACTTCATAGGAAGGCATTAGACTCGGGTTTCCATCTTATCAGAGATAATCATTGATGCAACTCTATTCAAACCGGACTCTGCACTCTAAACCTCGTATTTTCACGACTAGCGTATAAAACACAATGTCAACAATGTCACACAATACGTGGCCAACCACTTATATATGAACGTTCAGCCACAACTTCGTTCGAATGTTATTCAGACTGCTTGCTAGTCTCCATGGAAGACAGGGTAATTGTTCTGGTAACTTCAGTCGTTAACCACACGATCACAGACTTTTCATATATATTGAAGTCGCAGGCTTCATTGGGACAACTGGACAGTGTGTATAGTCTTCTCTGAATTTCAGACTGTCATCCAACATAAGTGGTGCTCAGTTCAAAACAATCAACCTGTCCGAAATTTAACGTGCAATTCGTATTACTTTCAAATGGTTACTGTCCTGGTCAACCAAGAGTTAAAAATCGCAGTAAATTACCTCATTCTGCACTTGCTGCGAGGCATGTCATTTTTGCTGTTTGCATGTTGGGACGTTTAAACTGCATATGTATTATCCTGCAGCTACGATGCACCTGTGCAGACGTTTAGTAGCTTGATGAAGTGATCATTGGCGGATTATACAAAATGTACTCGAATTTCCGTGTTATAATTATCTTCTCATATGTTTAGTCAGTCTGTGCCGTGTGCTTTAGACTTTGCGTACGTTACCTGTCATCATTTAACGTATCGTTTTGATAGGCACCGTACAGTTTGCATTTTATTACTGTCCGTGTCCTGAATGATATTTACACCGTTTTGACGTTTGTAACAGTCACACGAATAGTGTCCAGCAGTTTTGCAGCAAGCACTTGCGATTGCTAGGAAGTTCGAAATATCCTCGCAAAACGGTGTACGATGCTGAAAGTACCATAACTGGTACCACCCCACAAGCATAGGCTTCAGGTAAGTCCAGTAAAAGTGGATGGCACGTTCCGGCACTTCTTTCATCCACATTAGGTGAAAGGTTAACCTTAGTAAAAGCGCCGCTGAGTCGACTGGTGACCATGCAACCTCAGGAAAGTTGATTTTTTCCCAGAATGGTGTCTTGTGGGAGTGGCAACAAGGTCTATCTGAAGTGAATTCAGAATGGGCCCCCTCATGTGAATCATCATCTTCAACCTCCCTGGTGCTGGAGTCACTAAGCAGGCAACAGTCCTCTTATCAGGTGGAGGAAACTGGAGAGAAAGCAATAATTTTTTATCAGAGTAAAGGGCGCTATTCCGTCGGGCCAACCGTCCATAACAAAATCTCAGGATGCACTAGGCCAGTCAATCCTACCATCTTACTTCCTCTCTCACGTCACAACCACCGAAATCACAAACTGGCTGCTCACTAAGTCCACCAGAACGCACTTGGCCTTTTACTGGCTCTGCTTGGCAAGCCCAGCCCCGAGATAGTGTCTGAAGATACACTAGTGCCAGTGCCAACTTGAAAAGCACTTTAATCAAACAGACGTTGCGGGAAAATAAACAGACCACAATTGTAGTTAACCACGTAATATCTACCCATGAACTTCCGCTTGCAGTAGAAAGGCGGGTTGCCATATCTGCTGACGTCGGTTCACTGACCGATTCAAAAACCATAAGCTTGTACATAGTTTTCTGTATTACACGCCTCAAAAGTTAACTAAAGAGATATACGTGACACTCTTCATTCTAAGAATTCAAAATTGCACTAACCTTTTGAAGTCACTTCCAACTAATTGAAAACTTCCCTGTGGCCCGCTCTTTTTGACATTTCTGTTGCAAACCTCAGGTCACCACAAACTCTGCTTTCTTTAAAGTGTCATTCTTCAGAAACAATCTCGCCGTATTTTTACGGGGGTAAAGTTTGCAATTGCACAATCAGTGAGACGGATTTGAGACGAACACAGGGGCCAACCTTATCCTTTTTAGGGAGCAATCGCCTAAGATCAGGCAATGACGGAGCACTTTATGCCACATGGAGAGGCCTTTTGAGTAAGACATTATGACAGACCAGATTCAACTCTACCGCCATTCACAGCTCGGCCGCGAATTTTACATAATTTTTAAAGCTATTCCACTCACCCCCCCTTTTCGAAGAACAAAAGCGGAATAGCCCTTAGATGAATGTGTGCAATTGCCTAAGTCCAATCTATAAAGTTCCACAAATCTGATGGCTAGTTCATGGCATCCAACAATACACTTTCGATCTGGAAAAGACACGGCTGACTGCCAACGTCAGTGACAGCAAATTGAGCGTCCTTGAATATTTAGTTATAGTAACAACGGTGGTATATCTATCAGCGCATCTGTGAGAAGCATGCTCAGATGAGCGTGATGAGTATACACAATTGTGAAGTATACCAATTATGAAAACAATGTGACAAAACAGTCACAATAGGGGAGAAAATCTCCAGTTTGTGGAGAAGCATTTGGGACAACTGCTTCTAACAAGACAGTTCTCAAAAGTTTCCATGCTCGATAAAAAATGCTGAATAGTTACATCAATTCTTGCTTCACAAAGTGTAGCTGCCTGACCAATCAGACGATAGAAATGATAAAAATATGGTAACATTAAAGGGGAGGTCTGAAGTTAACGGATAGGCTGAAAAGGTAAGCGTACAGATTAAGCGGAAGACGTATCAGTAAGATAGGAACGACTCACTGACTAGTCAACGACTGTTGGATGTAATAGACCACCACAAAAAATGACGACAGCGCCGATAGATAATTCCACAAGTAACGCGAGATGATGAACGTTGAGCGTCGACAGATCAGCTAATACACGGAGCCAAATTATTTCGTAGTCCAATCACCTTACCAGCGCAAAAATCCTCAACAATGTAGGAGACAGAACTGACGCGCGGTAACACCCGGTTATTTGTGTCGAAGACTCAGTTCAAAAGGTCATGGTGGTGGTTTCAAATAGGTGTACAGATGGAGGTGACAAAACGATATATACAAAATGTGCAGAAATTATTTATGAAATATAACTGTGAATTGTGGAAATTACGGAGGTTAACACTGATCTAGTATTCCAGATCATGCCAGAAATAGGATTTTTTGGGGATGGAAAGAACAAACCGTCGAAGAATTTCGCCAATATTCAATGTGGACAGTTCCGGAAAATAATGCAGACTTTTGCCAAGGTAAAGGAAGAGAGGAGGACCCAACGTTTGTGTAGAAATAGACGTTCTTCTGGATTGGGCTCGGTTTTCTCCCCAAAATCCACGGAATTTCGCAGACCCCACGAATTGTCCAACCGGTACAATATTTTGACTGTCTGACGTTATGGAATATTGTCTCGCGTTAGACTTAATCGTGGAATCAGGAATGAAAAACAAAATCACGTGATAAGCGAAACAACGCAAAGTGATCATGATCGTGCATGTGAAGAATGACAGATAATGGAACATATTAATTTCTGGCCAAACCTTCTATATAAAATTCGTAATGTTGTGTTAGTTAATAAAATGTATCTCTAGCAGACGATTATCGTATAACGCGAAAAGTGATCGATTAACATCTTTTTCTAGTTTATGACTACGGCTGAATTCCGATGTCGATTTCGTATGCACGGCCGGTACACAAAATGGAAAAAAGCTAAAAAAACGGGAAGATCGCCGGATCGTCTATTAGGATAGGAGGGGGCACAGGTTTATATATAATCATATGAAGCAAACAGGTAAAGATATATATATTCCAAACTGTTCTAGGACGTACGGTTATTGAATAATGATTGATAACTATACACAACTCATAATCATTAAGTGTGAAGTAAGTGTTCCAGAATGACTTGACTATTAATAACGGGGTTGTGTATAAAGCTATCAAATTTTGGCTATAGTTTCGTTGTTAAGCTGCACGTTTTAGACAACTTTGTACAAGACCCATCTTACTGGAGTCACAATAATTTTCGAAGCTAAGAAATACCCCGAATGGTGGAGTTGATAGCATTGAACAGTCCGAAGTGCACGTGGCGTTGTGTCATATGATAGAGGTTTCCGCTCAGATGTTATTAGATTATATCACACGTTTGGATGTTATTAGGTCCGCTTTCAAAGATGTCGTCTTAAAGCAAGCAGAGTTTGACAATGGACATGATGTTAGTTAACGTCAAGACGGTTTCTAAGCTACGTTTGATTTGATGTATATTCTTACTGGCTCTAATTGCATGTGGGTGTTTTTTCCGAATGTAGGAATAACCCACCATGAAAAAAATTGGAGCTGTCATAGTGAACTCCTTTGTTCCTGATGTTGTATTTTGAGCTATGCTGAAGGTGAACCGCGAACCTAACATTGACTTAACTGTCATAAACTGGATTATATACGAGCGTAAAGTTCAGCTTAAGATGCCATAGCCAGAAAGGATCTAGTGCAAGCATCTAGCAGAGTTCTCTGTAGTTGAGAGAAGACGGATAACCCACTGAATCGTTCGTGAATGCATGTTAGGGACTTTCCAGAACACGCCTACCAGACTTGCGCAAGCGAAAATGTACGAAGGTACAGTACTCAAGTTGGGAACGTACGCATAGTTTATGATAATAATATACATATATATCCTTAACGCATTTGTGAGAAACACGCTCGGCTGTGCGCGACCATGACAGGTAATTACATGCGGTACAAAGCAACAGATGGATATGAAACAAGACAAAATATGAAACGTTGACAAATAAAGACGTAATCAGGGGGCAAATAGTCACAGTTTACAATGTTCGATTTATACATAAGGCAAGACGATAGTTCGTCTGTCCGACAGATTCAGTTCAAAAGTTGAGATGTTGCATTAATTTATATTTTACAAGGTTGAATAAAGACGACGTTTCAACTATTTCAAGGTCACGTCGGAAAATACGTGCAAATGCATCTTCGGAGGATTTCGCCGTTATTTGACGAAACGTTGATAGGAAAATGTTGAAATAATTCAGTTTGGACGAGGGCGGACGGGAAATTCCAGAATCCTGCGAAGAATTGAGCCGATTCCAGCACGGGACCTCGATGACCGCTGGAAAACGTTGAAAAGTTGAAAATCTTACTAATCGTTTGGCCAATGTGGGGTTTTGAGCCTTCATCCACTGCGAAAGTTTTCCTTACATTATGGATGCCCGTGGAAATTAGAGAAAGAGGGCAATGATACTGACGGTTATAGTTGGGGAGTACGACCAATTGTCCTACACATTTGCTGTTGGCAAAGTAGCACCGCAGGTATCTCGATCAAAATCTTGAATTAAATTTTTTGGTCGTTACTTCTGTGCGCGTTGCTCGAAGACGGTTTGGTCGTAACAGCATGTCCTGACCACGCAGTGCTAGTCAGATTAGAAGAACACCACATTCGTTGGAGAGCGGAAACTTATGGATGATCGTGGATGTCAGTTGGCTGTGATTAAGGAAGATCACCAAGCCCTTATTCTTCCACGAATGAAGTTGGTTACGTAGCTAATATAATGCCATCGTATTCAATGTGTCAGATATGCTTCACCTGGGTGGCATTAAAAAGCTAATCTGGAGGATTGCCAATATGAAACCAACATCGCATACCTGCATTCGTCTTCTTAAGAAGACTCAAAGGATCTGTTGTCCGTTTTTGTTGAAACTTCAGGACGAAACAACTGAAAGGCAGTTTGCCCAATGTCAGGACCTTATCAAGTCGAAAACCTCCCTTAAACTGGAAAGAATTATGCAAGATAGAACGCCACTTGAAATGGAATGTCAAAATCGCCTACTGTGGAACAGTGTCGGCTCCAAGCCTGTGGCCCGGGATGCATTCAAAGTGGGTGCGATAATGAATCGGATCCAGCTGGGTGCGCAGCTTCGTCTTGTTGCACGACACCTGAGGATGCCAATGTTCCTCTTGCAAACACCAGCGAGACAACAGAGGACAACTTACTCGCTGACTTGATTAATTCAGCAGTGGATCTTAACAGTTCCACAAACCTGTCTCACGAAATAGCGGCCCATGTGTGAGAGTCAACTAGCAAACAAGGGCACGTAAATGACCGTGCCCCAAAGTGGACGTCTGAATTTCAACCTGCCTACGCGGTAGCTGAATCAGAAAAAGTAAGGCTCAGACCATCTATCAGTCAAACACAGGCCGGCCTTCCAACATTAAACTCATCCCAAAAGAACCCAAAAACCGCGCACCACTGGAACTCTGGCTTCAATAAACCCTCCTCAATTCACTGTTCTACGAGCCGCTCGTCTGCATTACAAGGGGGAAAATAAGCATGTAAACCCAAACTCACACCCAGTAAAAGAAACGATGTATCCGTAACCATCCCCTTATTCCAGGCCTCTTGCCAACAATTGCAATCTCTTGTGTGACACGTCTTTTAAAGCAAGACTGAGCCAGAACGCCACTATTCCCACCAGAGTTGCCTACCCCATGTTAAACGCTACTTTTAATACCAACGGCTCCCATACTATGAATGCTCACCTAAATGCAGCCCGTGATCCCTTCGCTGACAACGTGCATTTAGGTATGACCAATGCTTTTCAACCTTACCATTTTTTAGTGCGCCATACATCGCTCACGCCCCCCGTGTTCAGTGCACTTCTCATATCCCCATTGTCCCACCACACCTTACTGAAGCTTTTGCAACATTTTCTGTCATACACTCAGACGCAGGCGACATTCCATTAGTCATCGATGCACCCACCATCACCGCATCAGACCAAGCGATGTTACCAACGTTTTTGTACCACAAAGACCCTTCTGTTTTGGACATTTTTGAGGGGCTACAGCTGATGTTGAATAATGAAAATACGCTAAGTTCACTGCTTTCAAATGCACGCCCACTAATCAATGAGATGCATATTTTTAGATCTTTCATCTCCTTATATGGTCTTTGCATTATTCTGGTCACTGAAGCTTGGTGTGCCCCTGAGACTTCAAAGACACAACTACATGTTTTAGATTACCGTATGTTCCGTGAAAATCGCGGTACCTGGTGCGGTGGTGGATGCTTAGTCTGCGTAAAGGAGCAGTATTCTGCAACCTTACTCGATGAGCCGTGTCTTAATAGAATTGATGACTCATTGTGGCTATCATTGTCAACTGAATCTTGTGAACCGCTCTTAAGATGCGTCTACGGACCACTTACCGCCAATCATGACGACATCGCTAACCTTAAGAATGGACCGAATTATATACCACCATGGCCCACACAGTACAAAATAATTGGTGGCAATTTCATAATGCTTAATATCACTTGGACCTCTTTCACGGCCCCTGCAAATCAGGCGTATTTTCTCGCCTGTCCAAATAAATGGACGATGACAGCACGTTTCAACACCTACCAGGCTAGACCACATTTTAGACCCCGTTTTTACAACAGGTATCTCCCTTTCTACAGTAACCGTCCTGGAAGAGTTTCCAGGAGGTGTCCACAACGTGGTCAACTTCATGTTTGAACTGAAACTTGTAAAAATGTCAAATATAATATGTTACCGTCAAATAAAATTAATCGATTGGAACATGTTCACCGCTCAGATGAGATTCTTGGATTAGAACACACTCTTTCTGACCTCTGACACCATTATTGCAACCGGAGTATTTAATGAACACTTCAGGTTTTGCGTGAACATCTTAGTCCCGGAAAATTCCCAGCGCAGCCGTGTGTGTGGCGAAGGCAGGATTCTCACTCCGAAGGAGCAATATAAGTTCAAAGTTCTAAACCACAACACCGACGAACACGCGATTTCTCCCTTATTATGCAAATGCATGAAGTGTATGACACTAAAGAATATAGAACCAAAATGCTCCACCTAAATAAGAAAAAATGTGCGCTAAACAGCAGTGAGAAGAGCTCTGAGTTGATGCAGTTATTGGAATGCAGGAACTGTACAAGAGACCCTACTATCTCAATAGTTACACTACAGAACAAAACCACCGTAGATGATCCCTTAACAATCTGCGAGGTCTTCAATTCCTATTTTGCTGCTTCCTTCA
>LUCH01007925.1:6764-23945 GCA_013368495.1 Paragonimus heterotremus | reverse complement strand
TATATATATATATATATATATATATAATGATGGGTGGAACTCCAAGCCACCAATCATTAACACTGGTGATTTGCTCCCTGAGTGACTGACCTATGTAGGCCTGAATGTTTTGAAACGTTCTGCTTGATCCAATGACATTTTGCTAAACCTCTTTGTCTTGTGTACGCACTGTTTTTGATTTTGCTGAATCTATATAATTGTATTGACCTGATGATGAATTATCGAAACCTTAAACACCGACCGGCCGTTAGCTATGCATACTAGATCAGCTTCAAAGATATTTCGAAAAACGAAATTTGAAGCTATCCTGCATCAAATTAGACAAGTCACTAAAATGCATAAAGGTTAGTATGTGTTATTGCCTTTGTAGTGAGTATGGAACATGAATTCTAATGGGACCGGCTGGGTAGCATGTAGGAACGAAGCCATTGGGTCTAAGGATTATACAAAACGAAGATTCCCAAATCATCCCACTTTGAACTGGTGACCCTCAGATGATAATCACCCTGTTCAACTACTTGGTATACCACAAATTTAATCTAAGCTCACATTCCACTATATATATATGGGTTCACCAGGAGTGGTGTATGGTACATCAGTAGAGTAAGGGCTAGTAAACACTGATGTCAGATTGGTCTGATTCATGAGGATTGGATACATAACATCAACCAAGCAGATTGTAAGTCTGCAAAAAAGACCACGTTCACGTAATGGATCTAACCTAAATGTGAATACATGGTCACGGAAGGTTCAATGTTTTGATTACACGTTTCTTGAGCGCACAATGAGGGTGGATGTAAACGAACTGCAACAGCTTCTGCGATTTCTGCCAGACGACCTTTGACCTGTTTCGATTGTGCCCACAGATTCGACAGAGCAGCTTAAACGAATCGAACGAGTTGACTATAGTGTGGCGACCGCAGACAGCCATGTCTTTATCGATTTTTTGTAGGATGATGCCATGTGACGCGAGCTGTGCAGCTTATTCCGCAGAATTAAGTGGAGCGGGAAACGTAAAAAGTAGCAGAATGCACCAGCAATCTCCCCTTCAGCGGAGGACGCAAAACTGGTGTGGAAGTAAACCGAACACATAATTGGGCCGTGAAATAGGCATTGTTAGTCGTTACACTAAGTACCCTTATTGTTTTTGAGCAAACGATCGCTGTCGAATATACTGGTATGTAGACCCTATAACAGCGTAAGAATCGTCATTCCCGATCAAGTTGATTGCTTAAATAAAGTGAACTCGTTGAGCGATAGCTTGGCTGAAAATATGGACAGCAGACGTAACGTACAGATTAACAACACCTGTTTCGCCACTCAGCTGCGTGATCGGTTTACATTCAGGTCACCCATGCATCCCCAGCTGAAACACAGGCCGCCTGTGCACGTTGCTTCTTTTTGTGTTACCGCTTCATTTAATCGTATAAACTGGACTTCGTTTGGAAATTACCAAATTCGGACCCTTCCATTTACGCAGGAGTTTTCTTGAGCCTGAGTCGCTGGCGCCTGTGTTCCGATGATCTCAATACTTTACCCTTTCTCTTGGATTGAACATTCTAGCATTGTCGAGCTGCCGGTTGCTTTTATGTGTGGCTGCAACACTTCCAGGTTTAGATCGGCTCTTCCGCTTCCGGCAATCAATTTGCTGATGGAATCATTGCACTGTGGCTACATTCCGACGTCTTCATCCATTAGAAGATGAACCGGTACCCTATGAGGTTCGTGAGATCAGAATGTTCCAGTTGCTGGTATTTGGTGTGCGATCCAGTTACAGAAGTCGTACGGATCATCGTCGTTCGTAACTACTTTCGCGTACTTCTCGACCGTAGTCTGTAACAAGGGGGTTAAGCAAATTGAGGTTTTAACTATGCGTACTTGGCTTACACTGTTCCGTTACTGTCATATGAGTGTCAAAGAACCGTACCTGGTTGATAGCTTCTTGACCTCCACATCAATCACAATATCCGCTGCAGCGAGGACATCGGCTCCACAAATCGTTTGTCTAGTTTCCGGGGACACAATGAAACGGTACTTCGCGATATGACTGCCACTACGCACCCCGCATTCTTTCACGTCATCAACTAACAAGGTAACACTCTCAAATGTGCAGATCATCATAGATATCGGTTCTACGTCTTGTTTCCTGGAACGAACAACCAACGAAATAGCCTCCGCCGTATCGACCAAGCATTATTCTATTTCTTCGTCAACTTCAATCCTTGTGTGTTCGGTCCCTCGCTCAATCACTCCCATTAGTAGTTGACACGCGCAACAAAAAGAACAGCACCAAGGAACACTATTTTTAGACCTCTTAAACCGCCAAGTTGGGCAATCGTTCTCCCACTATCCTTTTTCACCACAGCTGAAACAGCTTCATAGTTCATCGTTCTTCCACGATGCTGTTCTCAATGCAACCACATAAGCTGCCAGCTACCCCATTACTTTCTGTATTTCTTCCACCGTTTTCTTGTCCGTATTGTTGTTCGCATCCACCGATGCCAGGGATATAACTTCCAACTCCCGGGTCACCTTCGCAAGCTCACCAAGGTCCATCCGCCGAGCGACATGGGCAATACGGACTTGGTCGCGAACCGCCATCGGGAGATTTCTAATAAACTGCTCCGTTAACAAATACCGTCGTGATTCTTGATCCAATTCTGGTAGTGTCACGTCCAGTAATCCTTGCAGAGTGGCGGTGAACACGGTAGGATCCGCTGTTCGTCCAAGCCTGGCGGTCGGTAGGGATGTCGAACGCCACCAGCGCCTTCTTCGCGGCGGCCCACTCCATCTTCGCAGGGCCTCTTCAAGCTGCGTCCAGCACCGCCTTCGCCATACCTTTCACCAACGTCCGCAGGGCAACCAATGTCATACAGACTGTTCTTACTTCGACCACTTCGGCCACGTCCTCGAAGTCGTCCAATAACGCTCGGAGGTCTCCATCTTCGAACAGCCGTGGCCAAGGTATCTTCATCCCCGCGTTCGTCACGACACCGACTGTCGTGACCGCAAAAGACCTGGTTGTGTATTGCACAAAATCCCCTAGAGGTTATGTGAAAACATAGGAAAACGGGTGCGTACACTCATTTGCATGGCTGACGTGCGTCCGCACACATTCGGCAACAGTACATTGCCATTCGCCTTGTTGACACGTCTCTCATAGTGCATACACACTATTCCAACATTCGTCTTTAGTCCCTCGTCTTCCTGGCGTTGGGACCTGTCCTTTATTTTCGGAATGTACGCACTATACTACTCACAAACGAAGCTGCACGTTACACAACACACTCCCATTGTACGCTCAAGAAACGTCTGATTAAAACACTGAACTTCCCACAGCCATGCAATCACTTCCATGTTAAATCTACTACGTAAGCGTGATGATTTTTTCCGCAGACTTTTACAATCCATGTGAATGATGTTATGTGCTTAGTTCCGCTGAATCAGACTGGGTTTACATTAATGCGTAATATCCTTTACTCTGCTGATGTACTATCTACCGACCCCGGTGAACCCATATAAATGTGTTGTAATTAGTCTGATAATTAAGCACCGAAAACAAGCTTGTTTGCTACGCATTTTCCCTGGTGTAGGAAAAATCAAAACGTTGTTCAGGTAAGGAAAATGGTATCAAATCGGTTGAAACCGTTGTATACAATACCGTACCAGAAATTTCCAAAGGAGTAACTGAAAAGCAACTGCCACAACTAACAATCACACCAATAACACGGCTGGCAGATATAAATGACAGATCCCACAACCGAACGAAAACCACTTAAGCATTTGGGCTTACCATTAACCATTAAACAGAACGCATAAACATTCCTATAAGAGAACTCCCATAGATCTACACGATGAGCCATTGATGTGAGCAGTAACACCTCCATCGTGCCTTCGATAACAGATAACATCTCCAAGGTAACTACTGAAATCTTCCATTTAAATCAGCCCATCCTTGATATCTTCATGTGACCGGGTTTTACAGCAAGATGGAAACATCCAAGTTGACCTATTTACGAAAGTGGATAATGCTACTACTCAAGGGAACTAACGTATCCGCTTAAAAGCATGGACAAATGCAGTTCTCTAAAACATCCACATTTTACGATATACGCATAAGAAGAATGAACAGCCATGAGTTCGCTGACCTTCAATGATTGGAACACCAGCGGCGGACATAATTGATTTGCTCTTATTCTTGATCCCCATATCCCGTATAGCGGACACAGGTGGACCAACAAAAATGAGGTTGGCACTTAGACAGGCTTGTGCGAATTCTACGCTTTCCGATAGAAAACCATATCCGGGATGTACTGCATCTGCGCGAGCCGAGTTCGCGACAGACAACAATCGTTTTATATCCAGATAGCTTTGCTGGACAGGTGCAGGTCCGATATTGTACGATTCGTCGGTCTAGTATAGCCAAATATAAGGAGAGCATAAACAGCGCCTTTAAGCAAATACACAACAATAACATTTGATGAAAAAGGAATAGTAAGGATCTTGCCTTATTCCGCAGCCCATGCCGATACAATACGCAATATACGGGAATAAAAAACGAGGCCAACGTGTGTTCAATCAACCCATAATGCTTAAAATACTTCGAATGACTAATACTACACGAATATAAGTGAATACAAGGCCAAAAATGGTTTAAATAGTTTTAGAATTAACAAGTTGCCTTTTTCATATGCTTTTTAACCTATCTATCTCAACAGAGGACTACCTAAACTTCTACCCATCAACGGGATATAACACTCGAAGACTGCCGCTTCTTGTCTTTGACGAAACACTCGAAATACTCATGCTCAACAGCAATGGTCGGCTGTCCAAAACCAAGCAACAACATGGTTCGGATGGTGACAAACAGCACAACCAGTTGGGCTGAGTAGATTGCGCATATCATGACTGTCTTTAGGAAGAATGTAAAATAAAGTGGTAATGTCATCACTCACGTAAGGCAGTCGAAGAAGGCCGCTTACATCAGGAAAAACATCCAAAGGAAATGGTTAGTTACCGATATTTGTTGGGAAATTCACTAATTGAATCGTGCGGTTGCTTTGAAAAGGTGTTAGACTCATCAGCTTGTTGAAAACTCGGCCAACAGAAGCTATGGTACCCATACCCTACTCGCCACCACCAGAATTCCAGCACCACAACTGAATTTGGATGTTCCTAGGACACGGAGTGAAATCAATATCCTCATCATTCTCATAATTTTTCCGCCTTAATGTTTAACCGTCGCACGATGATGATGAGGAAATAAGCCTTAGGGAAGAATAAAAAGACAAAAAAGGAGGAGAGTGGAACTAATTACTAGAAACAGCCATCTATATTCAAACATTCGACATCAACAGGCTGCAAACAACCAGACTACAAGTGAAAGCAAGACAGCTTCATCACTGCTTTCACTGTCTCGCTCTCACTGTCTTACTTGACAGACAACTCGCTCAAACAACAACATTTACAACATTGAACCCCACTAGCCCCCAATTCACTCATTCTTCAGCTCCCGACAGCCACAGCATAGTAGGCCAACGCCTGGTGAACGACTACACTTCTCTACGTCAGGTCCTCATTTATTCACCCATCTCACATCAGTCGACTGCAGCATCGGCAGAGTACTCTGTGTGGCAGATGATCCTTAACTTGCGGCCTATCCATCTAGGTCTGGGTAAACTTCAAGGTTGAACAAAGGAACTCCATCGGCGTCTACCGCCAAATACTCGTTTCATAACTGTGCTGTCGCACATCCATTAGTACAACCCGATGCCAGCGACCAAGGGCGGACATCGATGGTTGAAAACCTGGAGACAGTTCTTGCATCATTCTGAGCGTTCATCTTCCTACGTGCGTTTTTATATCGATAAACATTGGGTCAAGATTTGTTTGTCTTCTCAGTTCGGATCGCGTGATTGGATATACGATTAGCTGATTTGTTCAACAACTCAGGAACATAACATCTTCTACCCTGAGTGGTCAAGTTTCGTAGCCGTAAATTATTACAGCTCCCACAGTCGTTACAGATGTTGAATACAGTCCGGACCTTGAATGCATTGACTTATAGTTCATCCCCTATACTACCATTGCTGCGAGTGCAACTTCCCAAGTACACAAAACGGCCAGCCTTCAAATTCATCATCTACGTAAGCACAACGACCCTGTAGAAACATTTTGAGGCTGCAAAGCACGTTCCGAAATGTGTACCACAGCGCAAAATTGCGTTTATCACTGTCTGCGATGTTTCGGAATTGTCAAACGACACCTTGTCATCAGCATAACCAAGATCGATCAGTCTTCCACCAAGTAGGAGACCCATGCCGGCATCCTTTGAGTGCCGCAGACAGTTTGTCATTATCTCGTCTATGACAAAATTGAGCAAAAACGCTGAAAGTGGATAACACTGACGTACGACTCCCTTTGTATCGAAGCTAGCAAACAGTTCACCGTAAACCTTAAACTGGGCCGAATTATGGGACCAAATCACCGACAGTATGTTCACATACTTCGTCGGCACACCCCTGCGTTTAAGCGACTCTAAAAGTGCAGATCGCTTCAGTGAGTGGAACACACGTTTAAAGTCGAGGGCAACGTCGACTGTCGGTCGGTGATACGTACGACGATGTTTCAGAATCGGGCGAAGAATTAAAATTCGATCAATACTTTCTCGTCCAAGACGAAACCCCGTCAGCCTTGGGTTACAATGAGTGGATGAAACATGGTGGATGACAGGACTCTAATAACAACTGGAGTCAAGCTGGTCTCTCAGTGGTTTTTGCGATAACCTCTGGCTCTTTTTTCGAATATGAGAGCCATTATTGAGTAGCGTCAGCGCAGAGAGATGTTATCCGTCGTCAACACACATTAAAGCAACTGAGGCTATCGCCAACGAATCCTCACTTTCTTTGAAAAACACTGTTAGCCCTCTTGCGTTTGAGAGACTAAATGCAACCAGTGAGTGGTTCTAGGTCTATTGTCCAATGCCATACATTTCAAGTCTGTGACAGTAACACAGTAGATGTAGATCGGCCAAATTGATCCTCAGTGTTTCGCCAAGCGCTCTAATCCTCCAGACTTACCGCAGACGAGTGTGCCGTCTGCCTCGCTGATGACCTCACTCAGAGATCGACGCCCAGGGTCGGTGGTGCGGATAAGCTTGGAAAATGCGCCAACGCTACCTGAAGCAACAGCGGTTTTTACTTCTTTGACTTTCTTCATTAGCCAAGTCTCATGGTCACTGAACAGGCTACGCTTCAGCTTCTTGCAGATCTCTCAAAAACTCGTATGGGTTGTTTCGTTCGACATGTAACAATTCTGGAGATTTCTTTGAAATCCAATGTTTGTTTAACCGACGAACTATCGTACCGCATGCTACAGTGCCTGCTTCATAAACCGTTCGTGAGATTTTGGTCCGGCAGCAATTGAGAACTTCGGGGTGAAAACTGTTAAGCCTGTTCTCTATGTTAGTTTGGTACTGATGCTCTACCGACGACCTGGTCAGTTTCTCAACAGCCAGCCGTTGCAATCGGTGGAATCACTGACCAGCGGAGGTAAGAACAAAACGGCAACGTACCAAAGCAATTTGTGAACCAAAGTATGTACTCCAACAAGAACGACAGCCTTCAGTGGAGAAACATTACCCACAACTTACAACTATGTGGTCTATCTGAGACAAGGTCTAATTCGGAAAAGGAGGGCGCCAAGTATAACAATGACGAGCAAGATACCTAAAACTAGTGTTCGGTGCACAGTTGCAATATTCATCCACCATCATGTAATAGATGTGATGTCAGTTGAAATCCTCCACCTGAACGACAATCGGTCTCACGAAGGAGGCCAACCTGGCTGTTTATATCTGTGACTGTACCAAGGTTGTCAAAATAAAGAGGACGGTCAGATTCGAGCAAAAGACGTCCATGACACGAACGGCACTACAACGGTTGAAGTACACGCATACAATGAATAGTTCTTTGAAGCGTTGGCGCCTAGAACCAGCCTTAACATGAGCTGCCAAGCGGACAGCACAGTCTCATCATCATCATAGACAGCAATATATCGGTGGTTCACAGTGATGCTTAACTACCACACAACCACGAAGGAAGGAAAAAGAAAAACTTGTGTGAGAGGAGAGTAAAAAAGAAGGAGAGGGAAGTGGACCTAACTACTAAAAATAGCTAAGTCCATATTCAGACATACAACTTCAATGTGCCTACACCCTGTAAACAAACAACCGGGCTGTAGGTGAAAATAAGGCGTCATCAGCAAGACAGCATCCTACGGCCTTCACTGCCCCGCATCATTAAATGCGGTCAATTCACAGGCAACTTGACCAAACAATGACAACATTCACACCACTGAACTCGGTTAGCTGCCATCTCACCTAAGGTTTCAAGCCACCAACTCTGTGAGTCGCGAAGGCCCCAGCCTGGGAGACGAACCAAATCTACAGTGACCAACCGCTTCGCGGACGTTTACATTTGTCTACGCCAGCTCATCATTTGTCCACCTCGCACCCTGCACCAGTCGGTCGCAGTGTCGACAAACAGTGCTCGGTGTGGCAAACGACTAGCTGGTATCCTTACCAAATGACCTAACCATCTAAATCTGTGTAAATGTAGTGACCGAACAGAAGAACTCGTTTGATAATCAGTGCCAAACATCCGCTTCCTAACTACGCGATCCTTAAGTTTCAGGAAAATACCTCTCTGCCGCCATAGGCGTCTCAGATTACCGAACACCGCCCTAGCCTTGGAAATACACGCCTCTATTTCATTCCTTACACCTCCGCCATCGCCACTGATGCAGCTTCGCATGTATACAAATCGATCAACAACCTCCGTGACTTCATTATCTAACATTAAATCTACGTAATCACAGCAATCTTGCAGAAGCACTTTGCACTTCGAGGCTGCAAAATACATTCCGAAGTACTTAGCAGAGCGCGATTTAGCGTTTAGCGTTGCCGTTTGAAAGTTATCAAACAGCAACAACTTGTCGTCAGCATAAACAAGATCAGTTAGCTTTCCACTAGGTAGGAGGTCCACACCGACATCATTTGAGTGCCGCAGACAATCCTCCATTATTTCGTCCATGACAAAATTGAACAAAAATGGTGAGAGGGGACAGCCTTGACGTACGCCGCTCATGATGCTGAAACTGTCAGATAATCCACCGTAAACCCTAGGTTGAGCTGAAGTATGAGAATAAAGCGCCGATAGTATGTTCAAATACTTGGTCGGTACACCTCTGCGTTTAAGTGACTCTAAAAGTGTAGATCGATCCACCGAATCGAACGCATTTTTAGTCAAGGAATACGGCGATTGTTGGCCGACGGTAAACATGACGCTCCTCCAGAATTTGATGGAGGATAAAAATGTGATCTATACGACCCCGCCCAGGGCGAAACCCTACCTGTTCTTCCCTAATGTTTACTTCACGAGCTGCAGTGAGTCGACGATGAATAATGGATGCCAGAACTTCTAAAATGACTGGGGTCAAACTAATCCCCCTATGGTTCTCACAAGAGCCCCGAGTCCTCTTTTTAAATATGGGAACTATTATCGAGTGACCCCAGCACGGAGGGATGGTCTTTGTCGTCCACACAAGTTGAAACAGCTGAGTCAAGGCCTCTACTAACACCTCTCCACTCTCTTTGAAAAGCGCCGGCATGACATCATCTGGACCAGCAACCCTATTACGATTAAGAGCCGAGATGCAATTGCGAACCTTAGTTTCATTGGGTGGTCCCAAATCTACCGACCAGGGTGCTACGTCACAAGTTTGTGACGGCAACACAATTGAGACAGGAGGCCAGCCAAACTAACCCTCAAAGTGTTTCACCCAACGCTCTAACCTTCTGGTCTTATTAATAAATTAATGTGCCATCTGCCTCGGTGATAGCTTCACTGACAGACGGTAGCCTGGGACCAGTAGCACGGATCAGTTTAAAGAGTTTGCCGCTGTTCCCTGAGACAAAAGCGGTTTTCATTTCCTTAACTTTTTCCACTAACCAAGACTCACGATCAACCTTTAGACTAAGCTTCAGTTTCCTACGGATATCTCTGCTAGACTTACTATGTGTACTTCCAGGAGGAACCTTCCGTCTGGCTTCTAAAGACTCTGAAATCCGATGTTTTAGCCCACGTACCCCTGTGCCTCATACTACAGTACCTGTTTTCTGAATGGCCTGTTAAATCTGAGTCCACTAGCTATCAGCATCTTCGGAGTGAGAGCTACTAAGGCAGCTTTCTAAGCTGGTTTGGTACTTATGCTTTACCGACGGTAAGGCCAGTTTCTCAACATCAACATCTCAACAGTTAATCTTCGCTGTCGGTGGGGTCGTTGTCCAGCAAAAGTAAGAACAAAGCGACAACCTACCAACGTATAATCTGAATCTAAGTATGTGCCCCAATAAGAATGACAGCCTTGAATGGACCCAAGTCACCTATAACTAACAGCTATGTGGTCTATCTGAGACCAGGCTTGATTCGGAGAAAGCAGGCGCCAAGCATAGCATTGACATGAACGATGCTTAGAACTAATGCTGGTTAAAAATAACTTATGCTCAGCGCACGGCTGCAACAATCGCCCGCCATTATCTGACCGATGTGACGCTATCCCAAACCTGCCATCTAAACGAGACTCAACCTCACCACGGCGACCCACCTGGGCATTCATATGTCCGGCCAGGACGACTACATTAAAGCCACGTGTCGACCGAAGGAGAACGGCCAGATCCGAGTAAAAATGCGTCCTTGGCGCCGACGTCACTACAATCAGTAGGAGCGTAAGCAGACACAACGGAAAGATTTCTGAAAGTCTTGCGTCTAGAGCTGGCCTTAATTGAACCTGCCAGACGGACGGCACAAAGTTTGCTGTTAACAGGGATCCAATCTATCAATGCGGCTGCAGCCGTCTTGCTGAGGACTATACCTACTCCAGCTTGACCTATAACGGCGGCTGTGAAGTCGCCCGAAGTGTACAACCAGTATCGGGTAGACAATGCGGGTGCTGTTAGTTCCATACGCCGACTACTGTCCTGGATTCTAGTTTCCCAGATACGGCAAACATCGACATGCAACGAGTCTAACGTTCGTGTGAGAGCGGCCCGTTGACTTATCTGTTTTAGCGTGCGAACGTTGAAGGCACCTACATTAATTCGCATTCTGGGTCTAAGCAAGAGACGAGAGGGGCCTGAAGCTGAATGACAAGAGATGGAACTTACCAGGTCAGTGTTACTACGGTTAGAGGGGCCTGAGAACCAAATTTGATAGGAAAGTGGGGGAGGAGTCGGCAGTAGCATGTTTTCGCCTATCCATCCTGCTGTATGCAGCAGATGGGGCGACCCGGTTTATACTGCGAGACGGCCGATGCAGTATGGAATTACCTGTGTTATGATTATTCATGGTTGTGTGTAGGCTGAGATACTGCCAGGGTGCCCAGACCTAGACAGGGGAACGATTAGGGTTCTCAACCAAAGCCTTCAGCTAAAAAGCCTACATCGCAAGGCAGCGGGTGGGTGGCAGTGTGTCAAAACTGATACATTTTTCGGAAAAAGATGTCAACCTTTTTCCAACACCCAACCTGGAGGACCAGGAGACTGGTTCGTCAGACCTCTACCTATTGGCCTGCCTGGAATGAGTGACTCTGTCGGTGTGGTGGCCACACCGTCCAGTTTAGCCCAATAGGTCATCGAGATGTGCAAGCCGTCACACCACGTCAAGGTCCAGTCTCGTTGTGACAGGCACAAAGTCTACTGCTAACCGGAATCTAACCTAGCAATGCGGCTGCAGCCATCGTGATGAGGACTATACCCACCCCACCCTGAACAGTAGCAGCAGCCGTGGAGTCACCCGAAGTGTACTAGTATCGGCGGACAGTGCGGGTGCTGTCGGCTCCATATGTTGATTACTGCCTCGGATTCTAACATCTGAATTGCAGAGGACATCGAAAGTTGTCGAGTGCTAACGTGGTCTGTCGACCTATCTGTTTCAGAGAACGAACGCTGAAGGCACTTACATTAATTCGCAGTCCAGACCTGATCAGGAAGTAAGAAGTCCGATTTTGGGTGGTAAGCGCTAGGGTTTACCGAAACCGTGTTACTATAGTTGGTTATATCTGTTGTGGGACCTACAGGATAATCACTAGAAATAGAGGACGAGAGAAATCTGAGAGCTAAGTTTAAGCCGTTTGCAGCAGATAAGACAACACAGTTTATACTGCAGGAAGGTTAATGTAATATGGAATAAACAGTGTTGTAAATATCCATGCGCAAGCTGAAATACTGTCAGGACGATCAAACCTAAACAAAAGAATGACTGGGTTCGTACCTGAGGTATTTGGCTCAAAAGCCTGTACCACAAGGTAGCGGGCGGATGGCAGTGTACTAGAACATACTTTTTCTGAAAAAAGATGCCAACCTTCTTCCAACCCCCAATCTGGGAGGAGGGCGTGACTCGTCAGGCCTCAACCTACTAGCCTGTCTGGTATGATAATCTGTCAGTTTGATCACCATATGGTCAGGTTCAGCTCATTAGGAATTGTGCAAGTTGCCATACCACGTCCAGGTCCAATCTCTTGTGACGGCACAGAAACAAACATGGACAGACTATAGTAAACAAATTGTAGTCGTAATTCGTACAGCCCTGGGCGTCGACAGTTATGCACAATTTATCACGACACGCTTGGAATTAAATGATTAAATGAGATGACACTATTGGTCATCTGTGTCGAAATGAGGCCCAGGTTTACATGACTTGATGTTACAACAAAAGTGACGCGGTAAAACAGCCGTGTACCAATAAAAAGTTTACTATTCAACTCACCATTCTGACATGTAGTGCATCCCTATCAGCATCACTGTAAACTCCAATTGTGTGACAACCAAAAGATTTTGCCGATTTAGCGATTCGACAAGCAATCTCACCTCGGTTGGCGATCAAAAGGCGAGATATTCTCCCAGCGGACATCGGAGATAAACCTGAGTAGCTTCACAAAAAGATGAGCATGGAGGTATACTTTCCAAAAGCTCCAATAATTATCATCCGGGTTTGCAGCGGAAATCAGAAATGCTCACCCATTTTCCGAAACCTGAAAATGGCAATCACTTGTTTAGTTGTGACCTCATAGTAGGCTTGTCACGCATTAAACATCGAATGAGTATTGTTGAGGCTTCGTAGCACGATTACACTCGTCCCGTAATAGACGAGGTAGCACAATGTAGTTTTCAAGAAACAAAATATAAACAAAACGCAAGACAGATTCACAAACCGCTGAGATTACGGGGGATTAGAGTGGACTACAGGAAAACACGTGAAAACTGTAAGAGCTAGATCACAAAGTAGGGATTGAAAATGATGTTTTGGCACATGATAAACGAACAGTAACTTCGAGTTCAAGCAGTCATGCCCTTTTGGATGGAGGGGACGTGGAAAGTAACTTGGTTAAAGCCGGGATCACACTGTGGCATCAACTCTATGAGGGTGATGGTTAAGGGATGTCCATTCCTTTTTCCCAAACGAAGTTCACGGACAGTCGTATTTTCGGACTGTGAGTACTACCATGAACTCTAAGCAAATATACCACAAATCCTAAACAAAGCTAATGGGCGGGCGTTATCAGATATTTCTTCGGATAGAATAGCATCAATTGCAATACATCGTACGGCGGATAAATTACCTCTTATGTTGCGGATTTTTGAAAATTGTTTCTTCAGTTATCATTGTTCTAAAATACGAATATTGGACTAATGATGGATTAAGCTACAGGACGCATTCGGATTTATAAAAAGGTTATTTTACCGAAATGGGCAGGTAGTATGTTCGATAAGTGATAGACAGAAGCGGAAAGCAAGGACTTGTGAAAGTTGACGTTCTCAGGATGAAGAACTCCGATACTAGACGTATAGTTATAAGTAACAACTGTTGCCGGTTGTCAAGCGGAGTTGAGGTAGAAGGAAACAAAGAAATGCCATGTAAATGCAAGTATGGGAAATAAGCGTGACGACTATACATAAGCTATTTGACAGATGAACAGAAGCATGCGGTTGTGCCCAATAAAACACTAGGATTTAGGTTAGGAAACGAAATAGGGATTCAAAAGAATATTGAATGCAGCCATTGTTACAACATTCACAAGAGATTCAGACAGGAAAGTCCGAGCATTGCTGATATGTACAGTAAAGCTGTGTTTAAGCCCAAGCTTCCTGTACTGAATGCATAGTTTTAAAAAGCGACTTCTTAACGTGCTAGTATCCGCAAGAATGAGCAGAGATCTGCGAGGACGGTTTGGGAATATCAGAATCATGAAACCGAGTATAAGATTACCTCTCTGTATATAACACTCGTTGGAAAAGAGGTTAAACTCACGGAGCCGCTCGAAGTAGGGTTTTATTTTTAGTCCCCGAATTTACTTGGTAACAAGTCTCTGGATGGTTTTTGAAACTTGTTTGTCCTTCCGCAGGTGAACAGGTCAGACTGGCGTTCCTAGTCCACGGTGAAGGCGGATAAGACTGTTAACGTTTACTGAAATGAGACTTCTCGAACCTGTCAAGCATACGTTTTAAAGGAACAAGTCAACTGTTTGCCCTCTCGGCAGTCGTTTCAGTGAGATGTGAACTTGAAAGGGAATGCAGCACAACGGCTTTGAAGTCTTTCTTCTCAAGGGGCTTGGAGCGGCAGTCCGTTGGAGTAAGTGAAGCTTTGACTGTCGGATATGCACAACTTTGCACTTGCCAACAGAATAATAAGTGCGGTTCATCTTCAAAAAATGAGAAAACCCCGCTAACACCAGCTTGAACAGTGTGTCAACGCTGGTGCAACCAACACGCTAGATCTTGATTTCATCTGCAAACAACGTTCAAGAAAAGGACAATTCAGATGGTTGGTCATTGATGAAGGTGATGAAGAGCAGTGGTCCCAGAATCAAGTCCTGTGGAACTGCAATGGAGACCAGTTCAGTACCCGACAGAGGTAAAATCTCAATTAACGAAAGTTACCTTTAATACTACGGTGGTGAAGTCTGTCAATTAGAACGGAACGATCCGCTGGACTATATGTCTTAGCGAATAAAATATGTAATACCGGCATATTTCCACTTATCAGTGGCAGGGTCCCATTGTTAACAGCAGATATATGTTGTATGACCGACCGCTGACAAAGTCACATTTAAGGGGAAATCTGTCAAGACAAGTAGTTTATCAGTGAGATGGACTAAATTATCAAACAAATTTGACACCCGAAATAGGACAGCAATCGATCTGCAGTTACTAGGTTGCCTGCACTACTCACCCTCGCAGGCAGTGTTAATATTCGCAGATTCCCAGCTTTCTGGCACCGTGTCTTGAGCAACGGGTTACATAAACAGTAGACTTAACGACCCATGAGTAAAGACTGGAACAGAGACGCCGTCACGTCCAGATGTTAAACTGGTTTACGGGAGCTCCAGTAAAACAGTATGCAATGTGCTACTGACTGTGGCGACGGAAGTTATGGGGTTGATCCTCTGCATCTTTAAACCGCTCACTTTTGATATTACTCAGGTTGTAGTGATCTGGAGATACCCTCGGTCTGCCTGCTGTACAATGTGTAAAATCCTTCCTAAAATCCTAGCTCACATTGTACATAGGACCTTAAGGATCTTTGCCCGTCGTCTGTCTGATGCATGAGATCGCGTTTGTTTGTTTGCATGCTTGTCGGCCTATGCGCGCAAATCGCGCCATACGCCTTTTCCGGCATGCTCACGCGCTCGACGGTCGGATCATCAACCCCCCCAGCTGCTTCGCTTATCGGTGTCGTTTAGCACTGATCGAGACCATTTGTAATTATCGCATAATATATTTCCGGTCTCCACAATTATGTATTTTTATTTCGCGTCTGGTATTTTTGCGTATACCTGAGGAAACGTTAATTTAGTGCACGTACGCACTAAAACTGGTGAGCCCGTACATCTTTATTTTTTCTCGCAGGTATATTTTGTTTTTTTTTCTGACGTAAGTTAACGCTACTGTTTCATTTATTTATTCAATTTAACCTCTGTTGCTGTCAGAAGTATGCAAGGGCAGATTTTTAATTCGCCAGACGTTTACGTCAGTGCTTTTTCAGTCCCGATAACACCTTTTACGGAGAATAATCTTCGAAGCTGGTTTGCACAGCTGGAAGCTAATTTTGCGTTGAGAAACATCACCACGGAACTAACGAAGTTCCACCATGTGGTTGCTGCTCTTCCGCCTCACGTCATAGACGAGGTGGACGACACTTTGGAGCTTCCAGACTTCGTTAAACCATATGAGCAGCTTAAAGAAGCAATTATCAAGCGCAATGGCCTTTCGGACCGTCAACGCATTGTCCAGCTGCTGAGTTTCACCGAGTTAGGCGACCAGAAACCTTCACAGTTTCTACGCCATTTGCAACGCCTCGCAGGCTCGACTCAGCTCGAGGAGTCCTTGTTGAAAGAGTTATGGATCCAGCGACTGCCTAGGGATATGCAAAATATCCTTAGTGCCAACCAACAAGCGGCCCTGTCTCAGTGGGCCAACACCGCCGATCTCATCTTGGAGGCATACAGGAAACAGGTCTCTCAAGTATCCGCACCATCGCCGGAACTACTGGCACTCCTGACCAACCGTTTGAACGAACTCACACGTCAGATCCAAACACTCAGCACTCGAACGTCCCGTCCACATTCGACCCCAAGCGAATCTAACAAAAGAGCCTCCCGGTCGACTTCCAAGGGATGACAATTGCCAACCCCGACTGCTGCTGGTACCACCAACAGTTTGGTAACCGTGCTCGATTCTGTCGCAGTCCCTGTTCCTTCTCCAAAAAGAACCAGTAAAACTAGCCGGCCAGCACGTCGCGGTGACCGACGGCGCTGGATCTAGAAGTCGCCTGTTTTCCATTCGAGACCGCGAGCCGGGAGTTCACTACTTCATCGACACCGGTGCAGAGATCAGCGTTCTCCCACCGGATTCTCGCGAACGACTTACGCAGGCGCAGTCAACCTTACGTGTAGCAAACGGTACGCCTATTACCGTTTATGGCCAGCGTTCTCACACACTGAACCTAAGCCTTCGCCGCACTTTTCAATGGCTTTTCACAGTTGCAGACGTCCAAATGCCAACCACTGACATCGACTTGCTCGAGCACTTCGACCTGCTAGACGACGCACGACACCGTCGGCTAG
>LUCH01007924.1:0-12259 GCA_013368495.1 Paragonimus heterotremus | reverse complement strand
CTGTCTATGATGATAATGATCTGACACTGGGCAAAGTTGGTAGTTGTCACTTGTCTGGCTGGGGTCCTCGTGATCAGTCAAATCGCCGGCTGGAGACGCTAACTGAGTTAGTATTGTGATGTAGTCAATGACATGCCTACATTCATATCGTTTCTGTTCTTCCGCCCGATCTTTTTCTATTACTACTATTTACAAAACCTTTTCTGTAGCGTTTATCCTTCTAGAATATTCCTTATCACGGTTGAAGTGAGCGGCGGCCCGAGCCACAGTAACATCTGGCCAATTTCAAGGCTGATGGTGATTAATTCGGTCGAGGGCTACGGTTTCATCCACGTTGTGTGTTCCTCTAATCAATGCGACGGAGCGTTTTGTAGTTCGAACAGAATAACTGTCACGTTTGAATGGTATTTCAATGTGGACCTTCTTGTTCCCGGCTGTGGAAACTTTGTCCGTTGCAATACGTCCATTGGTAAGTCTCAATGCCCGTAGCATACAATGACTCTAAACAAAGGAGTCGGAAACAGCTTTACCCAGTATATCCTTCCAGCACATTTCGCTGCATCTCATCAAGTACATACTGCAGTCTGCGGGTTTGTATAACAGTTTCATGGACATTGTGAAACCAAACTAAGCGATCATCAAACACCAATGCACATCAGTTGTCAGGACAGTCTGGTACTAATGATTATCTTTCTGTACACAGTGAGGTGGCTTCTCTTTTTTAATTGCTACCGCTTCCGCGATACAAAAACGAAGCCATCCCGAGTGTGTGATTCACGAATTGCGGCTACCAATGATCGAAAGCAATGTCGTACACCAAGGTGCTCATAGATGTCACCAGCGTTCTGCCATGTTTGAGAGACAAAGGTGTCAGAAACAGCTACACTCAGGACTACGTCATCAACTCTGCGTTGTTTGTGATGTTGAGCAGCTCTGTAGTGGTGTTGTAGCTACGGCCCACAAATGAACGGGCGGTTACTCGGTTTAGTTTACATGCGGTCAAGTGTTTTCTGAAGCTCACAACTTGCCAAGCAATACACCATACTCTGTGAAACTATCGGGGTTGCACTTGGTTACCATGCGAATGCCGTGGCTAAGTGAAGACACTTCTGGTCCACTACGTTACGTGGATAGCTGGCAGTGTTACCGCGGGATTCGGACTTTACCCACGCTACACCAGACATCCAAAATATGCTGCATATTGTGAGGCGTCCACACTAATGACTTAACAAATCATCCTATGGTGGAGCAGCCGATGTGGTTGCCGTCACCCTGTTTTAAACTACCATCAAGCCACGGTGAAAACAACGTTAACAATGTTGAACCTAACAACTGATGGTAGTTCCCAGTTGAATCTTTTCATTACGATCTGAATTTATCGACGCAGCAGCGTTACTGTTGTAGGATCGAGCGAACCGACGACAACCGGTTTAACCCACTCTAAGCCATACTCATATCTTTGGGAAAACTGCACACAAACTACATCTGGCCGGTGCGTTTTTAGCGTTTCACGTAGGAGCAGAGACATTAGTTAAAACTGAGCTCATCTAATGCGCGTTATGACTTGGCTACTTCAGGCTAAAAAATAAGACTAATTCGAGGACCACCGAGTTACCTCGATCAGCGAGACTACGTTTCGTTCAAAAATTCTGAGAGTAACTTGGTTTTTTAGATAGGGTTGAGGGCGTCTAAATAAGAAAATCTAGTTCTCTGTTACTTTTTTGTTCATCCTGGAGTTGACGATCCACCCTACTCCATTAGCGAACGTTGACACTTTTTGATATTATCAGTCACAAGGCATTATCATTTGTATTACAATATCTACCCAAATACAACTTTGTCATAATCCAAATGAACCATCCCAACTCCCCAGAACCAAAGCATGGCAAATTAAAACCCGTTCTGATCTCTTGCTCTGACTACACTGAACGTAAGCTAGTTCAGTTTCTAATACAAAAACCACCAGGAGAACCCGTTAATTTTCGACGGTGGCGTAGCCAAAGGTGACACCTGTTAATCCAAATACTGAAATGTAGCTACTTAGAGGCTTTCGGAGTTGGAATGCGACAGAAATACAATAATTCTCGAAATTGTAACTATACATAGACAACCAAGAATCTATATTTGATATACAAGCCTGTTAATTTACTTGCATGTTGGTCACTGATAACAAGCGTCCACCAGGCCACATGGCCTCGGTCAAATCATGCAGGCATCTTGAATTTCCATGTCCCTATTTTGATGAGGCCCAGTCGAATCGTACTTTCTAAACTAAAACAGTTCTACAAACTATCACTTGAATGCACGGGAGTTATGCACCAGTATCAGTTACTAACGTACTTTGTCAGTCATGATAGTGACATCACTTGCCGACGGCTGATCCCTAATTTCATTAAGGTCATTTCTAGCGTTACACGATGTTTATTGCACACTTCGATCAATAAACATCCGGTCTCCGTTAGTTGTGATGTGGGCAAACCACTGCGACTGAGCGCATCGTATGCCCGGAAAAGTGCATGGACTGAAGGGTAACTGGATAGTTGCAGTCTTGGATCGATAGCAGAAGAATCACAATCACCAGCATTTGTTAAACAGGGGTGGAAAATTTGGGGAATCGATTTGAATAAGTGAAGGGATTTCCGGACACTCATCCCAAACGATAACAACAACCAACCAGGTATCAAACACACAAACCCCGGCTCCGTTAACTACTTCACTATTATTATAAGAAGCAACAGAGTACATTTGAAGATTCTGGTTGTCAGCGAAGTTTACAACACTTCCATTTATTCTATCAATGGGGACGAGATCCTAGAAGATAACAGAACGGCTTCACAGATGTGCATGCTTTCAGCTTTCAAAGGTCTACGGTGCTTACTGCCATTTACGCATTGTAACTGCCTCGTAGGTTTGACATTCCGAGTTTGACCATGTTTGCCTTGGAGGACATGACAACAATTTCGATTTCGTCGCTTGTTCGCAAGTCGGATTTGTATGAGGTAGTCAGATAGCAAACAAGGCTAGACAAGTGGCTACCTATTACATGGAGAGTCGTCGACACTGAGACCAAGCGGGCAATTACGACGAACTCCAAACAGCTGGAAACCAAGTAGGTGCTAACTTGACTGAACTTGTTGGAACCCTTCGTCAACAGCTGATAAGGCAGAACATGGAAACATTCTATGTATTCACAAAAGCGAATTATCACTACACAGCTATCAATACCAGGGATTAAACTTCAGCTCTTTGTCTCGCCAAAAGCCTCCTTTCACGCTCATACTCTTTCCGACGCAACAATTGGTCGGCTTGATGACAACGTAGGTTTCGATGCCTCAATTCGGCGCATGCAACCACTGCAAGCACATTCTCGGCTCTGCATTTTCGATAAGCCATCAGAACATGAGCACAATAATCTCGTTCGTGAGGTTTTAATCCGGCTGCCAACATCTCCTTTTCTGACACCTGCAAAATAGAAGAAATTAGCAGGTGTTGGTTTTACAAAAACAGTTGAATAAGGTGGGGGAATAACTGAACGATCGTGAAGTAGACAAATTAATAATAATAAAAAAGTAGCCGACACCCCGCCACTACTGTAGAGACAACATTAATTAACATGGTACATACCAAAATGGCACAAATGAACAGAATATCACAATAGAGGACCATCGTACAGTTTTCCTAAGGATCTTTAGTGTATTGCGAACAGTTGGTCCCAGTGGCCACTAGCGAGGTGATGGACAGTTGTAACGACCTATTTGGGTCTCACCAGCTCTGTGCACGCTGGAAAATCGAACCCAAGACTTGTGAATTGTAGTCCGAGCACGGGGTCAGGGTCACCGCCGATCGATTTCAGCCTACGAATTAAAGGAAGCACAACAATTCTAAAAGCTAATCCACATATTTTCCTTCAATCCTAGCGATCGTAACTCCGTGGTCTAGTGGGTAAGTGTTTGGATTGCAATCTGTCGCTTATTCACCGGTCTTGAGTTCGATTTTCCAGCGCGCGTTGTGTTGATGAGACCCAACTAGGTTGAGACAGCTATCCACTACCTCGCTGGTGGTTACTGGGACAAAATGTTTGCAAAAAGCCCTTCCTCAACCCTTTCCGGGGTTGTCGTCGACGCTTGAGCGTTTGCAGACCAACCACAAAAACGGCTGATCGGCTTCAGCTTATGAGCGAAAGGAAGCGCAACGGCTTAGGAAACTAATATGTGTAATTCAGTATTTCTGCTTACCGTCTGTCTATACCTACAAGCAAGCCCACCAAAAGAAGTCCTCAGGTGAACGTAACGCCGTCGAACGTTATTTATTGCTCATGCACTCCAGGTGTGCAACGCATATTTTTTCCACACACGACTAATGCGCTTCAGGCAATGTGTTATCTTCATTATTACCATAATTTGCCGTTTTCGGAATTACTAGCCAAGCTTCGTTGTTTCAGCCCGTCAGGATCACAGTACAACGGTTTTTCCGAACAGAAAAATGATGTGGCATACATCAGCGCCCATACCATCCAGCTAAACACAGAAGCGCCAGAGATTGTAACAGTGGTGTAATTGAAATTTTAGTTCATGGGTAACCAGTCTGACAAACGATTGGAACGATGCCTAAATACCATCATTTCTGCGCAGCTCAATTGTGTGTCAAGCTGTGCGTAAGGTCATTTCTGGTGCCTGCTAAAAAAAACCATCAGAACGACTTGGTCACATCCCACGTGGTCTACATACCTGTATGTAGATACAAAGAACAGTGAAATAGGAGAACTAGTCGTCCACTGGGTACCTAGGTAGGCGAGCACGTTTCAAAGTGATCATGTGCAGAGTAACAGGTTGTTAGCACAGATATGTCGTCACAGCAGTAAAATCCAGTCTCCTCAATTGCCAAACACCTACTTGAAACAGAACACAGGGTGACATTTCCCGGAACCTTCAGTTGAGTTTCCAGGCATGCAAGGAGACGCATCTTCCAATTCGCAGAAGCGACACCTATAAGGCGCGTCTACATATTCACGTGTTCACAAACAGTGTGGTAAAATTGTGATTGCTCTCGTAAGTGGGCGATTAGCGGAATCGAGCACATTTAGATCGCCGCGATAACCCAATCCAGATAGCCATCGTTTATTTTATTCGCGTACGGTTTCGTCACTTAATCCAGTTTGTTTATTTTGTTCCGCTTACGTTTATTATACCCAAGTTAAATGCGCCCACTAAATACCGACTAGCATAATCTAACTGAGGTCTTTCCATGCCGCTATGAAGGGTAATTGCACTCTTCAGTGATATAAAAGCACAATTTGGGTATATTATTCCAAAAGATGAGCGTATAGTGGTACGTTTAGCGTCCGGACGAGACGCATTCACAGTCGTGATCTGCTGCCGTAGTTGTGCGTATCTAGTAGATTCTACATACATATCGAATTCTACAGTTCAAGTAGGGGTCGTCCTACCCCATCCAACTACGAACGCAAATTCACTCCGATGGGTCAACTACGGGTGACACCGTTATGATAAAGACTGCCACTCTGGAGCAATTACGTTGATTCAACTCATATTGTGTTAACTCTTTAAGTGTCCGTTTAGGGGTCATCCGCACACAAACGCAAAATAGCCAAACTGAATGAAGAGGTTACAGGAAGCCCCCGTCAAAAAACAGGCAATTCATCTAGTCAAGCAACAATCCTGATGTGACTGAAGAGAACAGGGAAAAATAGCAAAACGTATGTGAACCCGTCGTTCAAAAGCTACCTTACAAATGTATCTATATAAAGCATATATGTTTATATATACTTCGTTTTGCCGAGCACATACATCAGACTGAATATACATGTATATTCAATCTGATGTATGTGCCCGGCAAAACGAAGTATATATACACATATATGCTTTGTTTTGCCGGACACACCTGAAATTGAATTGTCGTGTTGGAATACGCGTGCAGTTGAAAAGAACCGGTTCACATGTCTGATGTGGTACCCCTCTGAAAAGAAAAACTTCCGAGGAGATTGCGTTTCATCCGTGGGCTTGTTTCTTCTTGTAAAGGCGAGGATTTCAACCACATAAAATCCGACCACTGTGAGTGGTCACAAAATGAGCTGGGTTACTTTCGTAGAACATGCGACTACGATTGATGCTGAGGTCTCATCAAGATTGTTAATACGCTAAAGCATTATAAAACCTCCGAAACAGAGCACAGTATGCCAATTCGTTGAAATCATTTTATAGCCATAAGTGGGTCACGTTTCGCATTTATGTGGTATCTCCAGCGCTTTCAAACAGCGCACAACAAAAGTACTCGGCCTTTCATTGCCTAGTGAACTATACAATAGACGAGAATCTGGAGAGACAAATCGGAGGTTCCCAGATTTCCCAGCGAAACTTCCGCCAAGCAGAGAGCTGACCAAAGTTGAACATGCCGACGAAACTGCTCTACCCTATTCTTCCATAGAAAACCGGCTAACTAACAGAGTTGTATAGTATACACTTTTCACCTTCAAAATGCAGTCTTGGTATAACGCTACATTGGCTCCGACTTTATGCAGTTATTGTAAGCGAACCGCCTGGGAATGATGACTGCTCACTTGCCTCGGTAGTGCTTACGAGGGTAACGAAGTTAATGTGGTGCAATTGCAGATTATCATCAGTTATAGCACCACAAGGATATTTAACTGTCGACTACAGGAAGAGGTTACGATGCATGGATGTGTTCGCTCTTGCTTACGGATCAATGATCTAGCTTAGCGAAAAAGATGCATACAAGCTTTCGGCATTCAACGACTGCTGTCTTCGCCAACCAGCCAGTATCAACTGGACTGACTGTAAGCAAAGTGGAGGTTAGCTGACGTATATTTAAGGTGTCCCCGAGCGCGCAGTTAAGAGCCGGGGCATGGAAATAACGTTGACATTTGACATGTCCGTTTAGTTCTGAATATTGAATACTTTTGTCAATTCCGCACTACTGTTATAAGATGAATAAACTCTATTGTATGGGACATTAGTCCTCCGCACTCCTGATAACGCTGGGAGGCTCTGAGTAATTCGCTGAATTATTGCGCGCAATCAACGTTGACTGCATCAAGTGCGTTGCATGCTGGCAGAGCGTCCGTCGTACCGTGCACTGGTTAATGCTGCAGATAAGAACTGCGGTAAATTGCAAGACGATGAGGTGATCAGTGACCACATTAAGTCTGAGAGATGCTACCTGTTAAGCTTTGGGCGGCAACCCACGCATTGCTGGCTGAAAACGTTCCTGAGCATGGCAGTGCCGAAGTCCACGACGTGCCTGCATTCATGGCACTTTTATCCCTAGCCTAGGTTTTTATCCTTTTTAATAATTTTTTCCAAGTTACTCCACGTCACTGTTGCAGTGGGCTGGGTTTCTGGCCAAAGTGCCTTTTGGCTCATGGCCTTTAAGAATAAGTGAAATCACCTTGTACACCCGAGAGGGTTGCAAAAAATCGTATTAATTAGGTACTCACAACCTTACTGATGCGCAGGAATTTTGCGAACAGACTCGTATGTGACGTTTTAAAAACTCTACTATTTTCTTCACAGCACGCCGTACAAGATCTATAATGTATTAAGGTTAGAGAGACCGCTATTCGAAACAGTGATATATTGTAGTGCGCTACAAACGGATAAACAAGACATTTTCATCCACCAATTTAAGGTGCCGAACATCTTTCCAGATCGGTTCAGTTCAAGAGACTTACGGCGGGTGAAAGGGATGTCCAGCTACACACACTCGTGTGCTTAAGCGTTCCCACTGCACAGCAAAAATGGAAGAATGCAAAGCTCTTTCACAGTAAGGTGAGAAGAAATAAGCCGGAGAATTAATGTGTGATTGCAAAGCCATCGCTTACTGTGGCGTGCTCACAAACTTGTACACAAACTCCAAACCGATACTGTTACCACCGAAAATCTCACCCAGGATCATAAATGTCGGAACATGGCGTAAGGAAAAAAGGAAATCAGAGGAGACGTGAGACAGTGGTATGGGAGTCCAGATAATGAGGGATCAGGGAGATAAGCAGGCAGACGCAGATGGTAACCTTAGAGGTAGTGACCTCACTACTCTCGGAACACAAACATTATACTCGAGGACACTACCAACCAATATTTATCAGGTGGGTGCTTGAAGTTGGTTGCCGCAGTGGCGGTTGCTACCTCGACGGTAGTTTACTCCAACAGTTTATTAATCCCTAAGAAAGGAGCTGGGTTCGAATATTTGTTCTGTCTCTCTCTTTAACAACCTTCATCTCATGTTTTCGGAATTCCCACTGGGAACCAACAGGTGCTTACTCTAATCTGAAAACCGTTCAATGAGCTTCAGCGTTTAAATCAGATCATCTCCCGTGCGTGTTCTTCAAGACAAAACGTTATGCGTAGTTAACATGCTAGGCTAATTCATTCGACTGAGGTTCACAAATACATTTATGAACCTACACTGTACCATTTGTACAGCTTGGTTATTTTTTACTGAGTAGGAATAACATGCCCGTAAGCAGTATTTGAAGTAGGAGTGAACGTACGCCTTGAACGGAGGAACCCAAATCCATCGTCCCCATGAGACACAGCCTCTTCAGCTGGTACAATGCTGGGTTTGCTTTTCAAGCCGTTGCTACGCGCTGGGTTGAGGACTTGATGCTCCCATCAACCTGTGTCAACAAGTCTCTGGTTTCAACCACCATTTGGATGTCAACAGTATTTTCAACCTCTCGTGTGCGCCAAGGTAAAACTTTAACGCCGGTCTCCAACAGTTGTCTACATGTGTCAGCACTCAGTGGTTATTCCCAATTCACGGTTCACTGATATATTTATCTACATTCTGTTGTACAGAGATCTCAACAGAACACATTAGTTCCACACTGTTTGCAAACAAACAGCATGGACGATTAGGTTTCCGTGTTAAGTAGTTTATACATACCATTAGAAGTAGTCAAAAATCGAGCTTTGAAAAAATGTACTAGTAATCACTGAGATAGCTCCTTCTGCCTAAAAGCACCTGTCACGATGGTAAGCGATGATCCATTTTGAAACACCTGGGGCTACGTTAGTGGCACTCAATTTGTTAACAACGGACAATGACTATCAGTATCAACTGTCCCTCTGGAGTCCTGGTAACAAAATTTGACCACTTCGTACCCATCCAATCATGTAGTTATTTCATTCAGGAGGAACGACAGATTTTTCAAGCAGAATCTTTGGTTAAAGAAGCCGTGCTACTAAGCTGGTACAATTCACTGCATGGTAACATGATGAACTACCTTGTCTTTGATAATCCATTTTAAGAATTAAGGCTAACAAACCGGTATTTTGAGGCTTCTCTTTTATCCTTTCGTGCATCAAAGCAACTCTGGTCACCTCGCCTCGCACATGGACAGATTAAACAGTCTGGCAAGTAAGTATGCTGAGACTATTGCCAGCTGCAGTGAGATAATAGGAGGGACGTTATCCAACCTCGTTGTGTTATTTCTATACAGCTCCAGTAACTGGTTTTTCACTTCGCAAGCAGAGATTGATATACCTAGCAATGTACATGGGTCAGACCCCGCGCTAACTGTACATAAACTATCACTATTCTCCGTGTGCACTTTATCAGATAATTGGAGTAAGATTTTTGTCTTCTCTCTGCTTGAACTCGACCATATTTCTTGTCCGTCCGTGGCACAACTAACTACCAACCATAAGACTTTCATATTTTAAGCAAACAGTTGGACTTAACTCGCCTAACCGGCCTCCGTTTATATTTCAAACGACATTCAATCTCGGCACGGACAGCGGAGTGTCATGGGACCTAACACTCCAAAAACCTCCCCCGGTCAGCATGAACCGTTTCCGGACTCCAGTCTTAATTATCTGTGCTTTGCCTGCCTTCCTTTTTCAATACGAAGTGTCACGTTGCTTGACCTTTCTGCACGGGCAATTTCATTAGCCAAACTCGTACGACAAGCTTTAATATTCTTCCAGATATTTTTCAACAAAAAGGCAGTGTTTTGAACAAGATCATCGACTACAATCACCTTAGAGTTCCGAAGCTACTTATATGGTAGTTCCGAACCATTGATTGTTAAGGTTAGTTCGTCGATCCTATGATCATTCTTATGCAGAGGTGTTTCCACCTCCAGACTTTCAGGATCGTTTGGATTTTTGCTGATCGCGAGACCTAACAAAGACAGTAAATGACCGCATCAGTGTTGGAGTGAAACACCCTGCGTGAAGCCTCTCGGGGCACTTTCTTTTGTCCAGTTGATTTTCCGCCTATCAAAGTCGCCATGAAAGGAAAATATACTAGGCCAAATAATCTGTTCATACTCAGGTGCTGATATCGAGCGACTCCTAGGTGCACATGAAGCAAACACGATAGTTCCTAGGGATATAATAAAACAGCACATTATCACACAACAGGGTAAAGCCAGTTCACTACCGGGTCTCCAATCATCTAGTTGAGTTGAAAAAGTAGTACTTCAATCTATCCTACTGTCTTCTCTATCAGCAAGATAACCACAGTATCTTGGTGAACACAACTATGTTTGAAGAGCTGCTATCAAATCGATGCTTTTGGTTGCGATACTACAAACTTCCATATAGGTCACACTGAATCCCGCCTTTTCGTATTCTGCTATATGTACGTTATTACCATACAAGGGAAGACTTGGTCTCTAAATCCCAGTACCGACCCCACTTTTAAAAATGATGCAGTTTTCTACAAGAATGTTGCCCACTTCGTTGTTACTAGATTCACATGTACTTGTTCCTGCTGTCACAAGTCCTTTTTTAGACACATCTCTAAAAGGAAGTGATACGGGCCCAATAACCTTTTGGCCATAGTTTTGGACTATTTGAGTGCATCTGAGCGACGTAAGAAGCAACTCACCAATATCTCGAATAACCCACGGGAGCTAGTCAACGACATAGGAATGAGCAATGACCTCTGACTCTTTTTCGGAGTGCTGCGCTAGGTCTCAGAATTGCCCAGGGCTACTGTAGTGAGTCTTGGTAACAATGTGAATGTTCTCTGCAGCGGAAAGGAACTTAGCCATACGCCGGGGGTAAGGAAATTCGATGGTCGTTTAGGTCTAGCTTTGTCTATGACATGAAGACCAACAACCATCAAGGCGGAAGAACTCTTGACAGCCGCATGATCCGCGACGTTAATATTCACTAACATTTTTACTAAATAACCTTTATTATCCTTCCTTAGAACCGGGCTTCAATATATCCTGCATAACTACATCTACATCCCTTTCCGTTGCTAAATCACTGGTTTTCTGTAAGTACAAGAGCACCGTGACCGTGGCACTCCCAACAGCCTGCACTGCTATGTTTCGGTCTGTTTTTCAGCTTTCTTCCGTAGAGAGGCGAGTCTCCCTTAAGACGAAATTTGCCTGTATCAATCCTCTGGTTCATTAACTCATCCTTTACATTGATGGCTACAGTCACGTGGCCGTAGTAAACTGCATACAGCAAACTATAAATAGATGTACTTAAAATGAGTATGTACCAAATAATCATTTACGTTCAATTACGCAGAGTACTCCACAATATTCACCAAAAGTCTCATCTCGTAACCTCGAAACGAGTTTTTAATCACCAAGCTTACAATTCATGTTAGCAAGGTTCCCCAAAGTCAGTTGCAAAACCCCCAACTTATGAGATGGATTTTGGTGATAAATACAAGGAAAACTAGCACCCGGATCCGGTCAGTTTTTACTTCGATGACCAACAAGCGCTTCATTCTAATAGAGGATGACTGATAACTATCCACAGCAAACGCTTACGTATATCAATACATGACTTCTGAGTAAACGCGCTGGACGCGAAATTAGCCCAAATATGCACCACGCAATTCAAATGCTGTGGTATGAAAAATCGCCTAGGCTTAACTAATTTAACGCCTTCTCCCCTTACCGTTTAAGCGCTTCTGAGATTCAAAACAGATACAACTTACATTATTCCAGGCACACCTGAATTGAGCAAGAAAATAAATATATGCATTTCACTTAGATTACCTACACTTTGATCGTATTAAAAGCTGATCAGAAGACTGGGATTTCCCTTTAGACGACAGCAAGTGTGTACATATGTCACTTAAAGGAGATTCGGGGAACCTATTCGTGATACATAGTGCACAAAGTATAACGGATATCACGAAGGTGAACCTCAAAAAAAACCTGGGGATTTGGCTATCGACTAGTTGATCCTTCTCTAATCATCACCAGATGGCTGCTAGAAAGGGATTTGGGACCCTCGGGATGATAAAA
>LUCH01007923.1:10689-25263 GCA_013368495.1 Paragonimus heterotremus | reverse complement strand
TCGCTTCGTGTCTGTCGCCCATCTATGGCAATCGTTTTTGTCCTATAAATCTAGAGCTTATGTGGATTTAGTTTGTCTCGTCTCGCCTCGTTCGTCCAATAAACAGTGCGGCCGTATCTCCTCTGATTTCTCGGTGTGGGCCAAGCGACTGAACGCGTAACTGAGGTGACGATCCAATACTCACCCACAATTTAGAATCAGATGTTCAATATTAAGCTGAAAACAGTCTCGCAATGTTAAGAACGCCCTCATCCCATAATATCGACAATGAACACTCTAAGCGTCACGGACTCCACTGCGAACTGCGCCTCAGTAAAACAGCCTATGAAGCAAGGCATTAGTTAGATTCACGAATGAAAGATTTGGACGTCCCTCTTTAATCCATTCAAATCTGAGGTTGAATCGGATGTCAAGTGTTGATCAAAACACAAAAGACAGCTGATCTCGGGCACCGGTGGCACACTAACCATGTGTCCAGAACAGTTAGTGATAACTTCCACACTTTCTACTCGATCATTTAAACACCTCAGTTCCATCTTTAATCTTTTGTATAACTGCAACGACCTGGTGATAATTCATGGAAAACTTCTGTTCGTCGCGTTCAATGTTCTCTACGTGAAACGGAATAACACGTTGAAAACTACTTAAAAATAAGCGCAGCTGTCGCATTCCAACTGAATTTCCCATCACCACCTTTCGAAAAGAAGCACTGTGCGCGAGTTTCATTCTTGTTCGAGCTCGTCAGTTGTGGACATCCTTACCATGGCCGGATTTAGAACTCCGGTCCCACTTTCATAAGGCAAACGTGTTGACCACTTTGCCACTGGCATCACATTAGTCACCAACAGTTCTTTTCTCCAAGCTGATCAACTGTGACCAAATGCGATTAACTATCAGAGATGTTCAACTTATGACAACTGAATCCCCTGCCACATACTAGTGTTCAACATCATCATAGACAGCAATACATCAGCGGTTCACACTGGTGCTTAACTGCTACATAACCACAAAGGGAAAATAAAGAAGAAAAACCTACATGAGGAGAGGGAATAAAAAAAGGGGCGGGCAATGGACCTAACTATTAAAAATACCTACGTCTATATTCAAACATACAACATCAAGGCGCCTACACCTTACAAACAAACAACCAAGCTGGTAGTGAAAGTAAGGCGTCATCAGCAAAAACAGCCTCCTCACGGCATTCATCGCGCCGCGTCATTAAGTGCATTCACTCCACAAACAACTCGGTCAAACAATGACAACATTCACGCCACTGAGCTCGGTTAGCCGCCATCTCACCTAAAGTCTCAAGCCATCGACTCTGCGGGGGCCCTAGCCTGGGAGACGAACCCAATCTACAGTGACCAACCCCTTTGTGAACGATTTCATTTATCTACGCCATGTCACCATACGTCCACCACACACCTTGTACCACTCGGACGCAGTGTCGGCAAAGAATGCTCGGTGTGGCAAAAGACTAGCTGACATCTTTAGTACATGACCTAACCATCTAAGTCAATATAAACGTAATGACTGGAAAAGAGAACTCGTTTGACAATCACTACCAAATACCCGCTTCCTAACCTCCTCATTGCTTACTCGTTGGTGTCATTTGATGCGTTCGATCGAACACAGACATCAACGGTTGAATGCCTGAAGACGGTTCACGTCTTCTATCATGAGCGGTCAAGTCTCACCGTCGTGAGGTAATACAGCCCTCAGTGTTGTCTCATATACGCGACCCTTGAGTTTCAGGGAAACACCTCTCTGTCGCCATAGATATCTCGTATTAACGAACAACGCCCCAGCCTTAGACATACGCGATTCTATTTCAGTCCCTGCACCATCATCGCTACCGCCGCCGCTGATGCAGCGTCCCAGGTATACAAACCGGTCAACAACCTCCACTAAATCTACGTAATCACAACAATCTTGAAGAAGCACCTTGCACTTTGAGACTGCAAAGAGCATTCCGAAGTATTTAGCAGAGTGCGAAATAGCGTGAAGTGTTGTTTGTGCCGCTGGGAAAGTATCAAACAGCAACAACTTCTCGTCAACATAATCAAGATCAGTCAGCCTCCTACCAGGTAGGAGGCTCATGCCGACATCTTCTGACGTTCGGAAACAATCCTCTACTATTTCGTCTATGATGACATTGAACAAAAATGGTGAGAGGAAACAGCCTTGACGTACGCCGCTCGTGGTGCTGAAACTGTCAGACATTACACTGTAAACCCTAACCTGAGCAAAAGTATGAGAATAAAGCGCCGACAGTATGTTCACATAACTGGTCAGTACATCCACGCGGTTAAGTGACTCTAAAAGTGTAGACCGGTCCATCGAATCGAGAGCACCTTCACAGTCGAGAAACACAGTGATTATTGGCCGCGGTAGAAATGACGATGCTCCAGAATTTGAATTAAAGTAAAAATGTGATATATACAAACCCGCCCAGGACGAAATCCTGCCTGATTTGCCCCAATGTTTACCCCAGGAACTGCAGTGAGCCAATGAACTATAATGGATACCAGTAGCTCAGTAATGATTGGGGTAAAACTAGTTCCTCAATGGTTCTCGCAAGAGCGCCCAATAACATTTCTTGAATATGCAAACCCCAGCACAAAGGAATGGTCTCCGTCGTCCACACAAGTTGAAACAACTGTGTCAAAGACTCTACTAACGCCTTCCCACCTTCTTTGAAAAATGCCTGCATGAGATCATCCGCATCAGCAGCATTATTACATTTGAAAGCCGCAGTACAACTGCGAACCTCAGTCTCAGAGGGTGGTTCCAAGTCCACCGACCACAGTGCTACATCATAAGTTTTGGGCGACAAAACAGCAGAAGCAGAAAGCCAGCTAAACTGAGCCTCAAGATGTTCCGCTCAACGATCTAACCTTTTGGACTTATTAAAAATAAGTGTGTCATTCGCCTCGCTGATAGCTTCACTGATAGACAGTCGCCTGGGACAAGTAGCCCGGAGAGGCTTAAAGAGTTTATCGGTGATACCTGAGGCAACAGCGATCTCCATTTCCTAAACTTTCTCACTTAACCAAGTTTCACAATCAGCCTTTAAGGCTACGTTTCAGCTTCATACGCATATCTCTCCTAAACTTACTATGTGAACTGGCAGAAGTAATGTCCCATCTAGCTAAAAACAAGTCCAGGGATTTCTCCGAGATCTAACGTTTGTTCAACTCACGTACCCACGTGCCGCATGCTACAGTATCTGCTTCATGAGTTTCTCGTGAAATCTCCGTTCAACAACTATTAGAATCTTCGGAGTGAGAACTACTAAGGCAACTTGCTAAGCTGGTTTGGTACTCATGCTTTGAAGCCGATATAGCCAGTTTCCCAAAGGCCGGTCCTTGCTGCCGATCGGGTCGTTGCCCAACAAAAGTAAGAACAAAACGATAACGTACCAACGCATGATCCGAACTCAAGTATGTGCTCAAATAAGAACGAATGTCCTGAATCGAATCGCACCACCTATAACTAACAGATATGCGGTCTATCTGAGACCAGGCCTGATTCAGAGAAGGGGGGCATCAAGTACGGCAACGACGTGTACAATGTCTAAAACTAGTACTAGCCAAAAACAGCTTATGCTCAGCGTACAGCTGCAACAGTCGCGCATCATTATCCAAGCGATGTAATGCTATTCCAAACACGCCACCTAAACGAAATTCGGCTTCGCCAAGGCGGCCAACCTGGGCATGCATACCTCCGGCCAGAACGACTATATCAGAACCATATGACGACCGAAGGAGAGCGGTCAGATCCAAATAAAAAGCGTCTTTGATGCTGGTGTCACTACAGTCAGTGGTAGCACAAGCAGACACAATGAAAACAGTTCTGAAGGTTTCGCGTGTAGAGCTTATCTTTACAGAACCCGCCAAGTGGACGACGTAAAGTCTACTGTCAACAGGAATCATCCAATCCATTAATGCGGCTGCGACCATCGGGCTGAAGACTATACTTACTCCAGCCTGACCGGCAGCGACGACTGTGGGATCACTTAAAGTGGACAACCAGTATCGGTCAGACAGTGTAGGTATCGTTAATTCCATACGTTGAATACCGTCCTGGATTCTCGTCTATGAAACACAACAAACATCGACATCTAACGAGCCTAACGTTCGTATGAGAGCGGCCTGTTGACCTATCTGTTTGGGAGTGCGAACAATGAAATCAACTTTATTAATTCGTACTCTAGGTCTGAACAAGGGACGAGGTGGGCCTGACGCTGAGTGGTAAAAGATGGAACTTATAGACACAATGCTTGTTAAAACGATTAACTATATCTAATGTGGGACTTGCAGAGAAGTCACTAAAAATGACGGTCGGGAGAGGCCTGAGAACTAAATTTGACAGGACAGTGGAAGAGAGGTCAGTAGTAGCATGTTTTCGCTTATCCACTCTGTTGTATGCAGCAAACAGGATGACCCGGTTTATATTACGAGACGGCTGATTCAGTATGGAATTACCATTGTTGTAAGTATTCACGGTTGTGTGTGGACTAAGATACTGCCAGGATGCCCAGACCTAGACAACAGAACGATTAGGGTTCTCAATCAAAGCCTTTGGACCAAAAGCCTGGACCACATGGCGGTAGGTGAGTGGCAGCGAACCAGAACTGTAAGTTTCACGGAAAAAGATGTCAACCTTTTTCCAACCCACTACCTGGAGGACCAGGAGACTGTGGTTTGTCACACCGTTAACTATTGACTTGCCAGGTAGGAATGAGTCTATCGGCGTGGTGGATACATCGTCCAGTTTAGTTCAATAGGTCATCGAGATACTCAATCCGTCACACAGCGTCAAAGTCCACCTTCGTTGTGCTGTCATTGCGTAGGTTTAATGTCACATAATGAAGCTATGGAAGTTGTTGACCGGTTTGTTTATACGAGAAGTCGCATCAATAGTAGCGGTGGTATACGGAATGGAATGGAGGCTCGTGCCTGTAAAACTAGGACGATGATCCCCAAGTTAGGACAAACAGGCATATTTCTGGGACTTAAGGATCGCGTATAGCAGCGATATGATAGCGAGACATTGTCTGCCCACAATATTATTCTACTAGCACTGCAACAGTGCACCCACACAGATTTACAACTGACGTGACATTGCCGGTACAGTGCTTATATCAGGCCGGATTTCTACATTGACAGTATGACAAACCGCATATCAAAGTGTGTGTCATGACGAGAATGGCGACAACAGACTGCTTGAAATCAGACAGGCAACCATTGTTCTTACGTCCTAGTTACTCAAATCGTTAGCCAGAAACGCCATCCCAGATGGCAATGTACCACAATAAGCAGTCTCTTCGCATTCACCAGATTTCAAGTTTCTTTGTTTAATCTTGTTTTGCACAGTTTTTGTCCCATGTGGTAATATTCTTTTTTTAAGATATTGCATGTCACTGTTGGGATGAAAGGCAGCTGGAATTGATACCTTTTGATCAAGCAAGTAGCCGTCAACAATGAATGAATGAACAAATGACTCACAATCATATTCGTGAATGAGGCAATAATTGTCTTAGAATCCGTCCACGGGACAATCAGATCTGAATCTTAAAACATCCACAACATACAGCACTTTTGAAACTGTAAAAGTCTTCGGCTTTAGCTGAAGTCAACAATTGTAGAAGAGATTTTAAATAGTAAATCTTTTGACAAAAGTGTGAATGGGATACACGGAAGGCCATGTGGAATAAGATTCCTATGAGCACGTGTGTTGACAAATTGGGGTAGTTTGGGGGATAAGATACTCTGTAGACAGGAGTTTTTAGGTTAATTCAGATTGGTTCTGGAAAGATCAAGTGACGCATTTGCCAATACTGGGACACATGAGGAGTAGGAAGTACGGCGGACGAGTGTACAACGAGTTCGCATCAGACACACTGGCAGCCGCAAACACTATTATAATCTAGCTATGAAGGGTTAATCTGTGTGAGCAGAAGCCTTTCGTTTGAAGAAACCCATACTACCAAAGTTGAAATATCACAGTAATTACAACTATAATCCTAAAATGGAACTAAGATTCACACGTAATGGTCAAAATCAACGACCGACAGAGCAACCCATATCAGGCGAAAACTTCTGAATTACAATAACAGTGTAACCATATCAGTAGGATATTAGCAAGAAACAATTAAATCAAAGTATTCATGAGTCCCAAGTGTTTGCAATCGTTCCAGAAACAAATTCAAAAATCCGACGGAGATCAAGCAGATAAAAAGGTAATCCAGCACACTGTCCAATGCGATCAATGACGGTCAGAAGTCAGAAGTTGGGTGTAACCGAGGACGTAGATATGGGCTAACGAAAACGTCGGCCGTCCCGCTGGGTTAAGCCGGGAAGTGCCGCTAGTCAGGTAATGAAGGGCATGACCAACCGTACCACTGGCTGGAAAAGTTCTAAAATGCGGCAATGCATTGAGCATGCGTCTGTAAGTGTGTATCTGTTGGTTTGTATAAACTAAAAATCGCTTGCCATGAAATCTGTTAGGACCCACAGTTATGCGTAATCCATCACGACAGCTGTAGACCAGTTGATTCGGGCAGAACAAAAGGGAATGTGGAAGGTTTACCTAGATCAAACTGGTTTTGTACAGGGCAAATTAATAGTCGGCAAAAATATACAACTTTAAAACCAAGTGGATTCTGCGCATGGAAATTAACTGGTATCTTACAAAGCAGTGGCGCAAATAATTAAACTGAGCGACGCAAATACAAACAAATCGGAGTTGGTCATGTCAACAAAATGACGTTGTGGGGGAATATAGTTAACTCTGAACACGTCCATACCCCTGGGGTACGAGGGTGGTGAGGTGGATAATGTGCTGTAGTCTCATCCAGTGATCGGGGTTCGAGTCTCTGTATCACCGTTTTGTCGCCACATTACTCGCAAGACTTGCAGTAGTTGAAAACTCTTTCTCACTGATTCTGCCCAGAATCAACACCTTCCATTTATCAGTAATCAAAATCTGGAGAAAAGTCTCACTGATGAGGTCACCAACTAGAATTAACAGGACGGTTACTGTGTCGCCTCCCGAGGCGATCGGGTAGCCCGAGCACCGCTCATAAGTGAATGCGGATGAGCGTTTTTGTACGACAACTCAGCCATCCTTAACATGAGATCAGTAGCGCGGTTATCATTATGGTCGCCTCAAGAAGGTGTAGCCGGTGTCTTAGTCCCAGCCGTGGCAAGAAAATGCACAGCTGACGAACCCTAACAAGGCCGATACTCAAATCGAGTGATTTTTTCGCAAGAGACTGACTGAAAAGCCTACAAGAATGCCACTGCTGAGATCAGTTGTGAGTAATGTTCAAGTTATGAGTGGTGTTCGATTTATATAAACCAAAATACCCCTATTACTCGTAAAGTTGGCAACGTATTTCCAAAGCGACCGCTATAGAGTAGTAACCATTGTGATAGAGATCATTGTATTGGAGGGGTTTTGTATCATTCATCAACAAACTGATGATCTCGTTATTCGATCAGGTACGCCATCGTCTAATTAGATGCCCACATATCTTCTGCATACAATCCAACTTGTTGGCAATCACTCTTACCTCGTCCGCTTAGGTTGCTCAAATACTTCTGTTCGTTTTTCAGGTTGGCAAGTGTTTTGCACTCCACAGATACATTAGGAGCCATTGCCTGTAGCAGCTCGGTCGATTAACGAAGATTAATGGTTAAGTTCTCATGATGGTTTCCAATAATTCATCTGTGGGAGTTTCCACTGCGAGTCATAGAATCTATCTTGATGCATTTGACATTACCCCCAGGATGTTCGCTATTAACAATCACCAAGTAGCAAGTAATCAAATGACGAATAATTCGAAAATAGCAGTACATGTGACAACCAAAGAATCAGATCAATCATACCACCATAGTAAGATGAGCTGTTGTCATGATGCCTGAGCACGCATTTAGACTGCAGTTTTTATCGTTGGTGTTCTATCTCGTGAGCTTCAACAAATTGACTCGTCTAGGTTATCGGTCGCATTTGACTGTTACTTGTGCCGTTCACGAACAGCTGTTACCAACCTACACCAAAGTGCTCACAAGGGAAGTTGGTGTCCGTTATTTTCAACAACATGTATAAACTTTGGATCCACATTTGTTTGAATCACCTTCTACGGTTGTTCTCCCATGGACTATTTCACTGTTGGATGACTGTTTGGTACATACGCATCATAAAGCATTTTACTTAACTACCGCCCATTTGTGAGCGAACGTATGATAATTTAGAACGAATGGCGCAAATACAACATACGAAACAGTCGTTAATAAGTAGCCCCTCGGATACGAAGACCTGACCATCTCTAGGTCATGATTCCAAACCATGTGAGAATTTATAAGGTCTATAATCCAGGTATTGCATTGCAACAGTCGAATTCGTTACCAAATGATTGAAAGAGGCAAGCCGATCAGCGTATAATGCTGTGAGGAAAACAGACTTAACTAACAGTTTGAATAGACGTTGTGTTGGAAACCTGAAACGAAATGAAAGTCTTACATTCCTTGGGATTCATTTAATTACACTAAAATGCAGGTGGCCTTATAATTGTAGGATAGACTTTTTGAACGTTACGTCGAATCATTATTACCCAAAAACAACTGACTTCATGGATGTAGGGCAGACTGTGGACCCCAACATCCCGATCACACGTGGAACGAACAGAGAGCCAAAAAATAAAAAGTAGCAGAACAAAACAGGTAGATACCTGCATGATCCCCCAAAGTACGTAGGAAAATTGCAGTCCAATAACACAGAATGCAAGCAGAGTGTAGTGCTGGCTAGCAGTTCGCATGCCGGCCTCCACATTCAAACCAAGCAAGGATTGAGCACGATTAAACCAAGCGACCATCCGAACGTTGACAAGTTGGCGCAACGAAGCACCACTAGTCACTGGCAGAGGTAGTCCGGAATCTTGAACAACATCCGATACAAAGCATGTGCGTACACAAGCAGGCAGACATAGCAGCTTGGAAGCTGTGGATTACAACGGGGAAAAAGAGATAGAGTAAGAAAAGGTATGTCTGATAAAATGAGACCAGCAACTCATAGCGTAACAGCATCTATGCATTGTAACAAAACACCACAGAGGTTGTGATACATTGTTCGTATTGAACAACCCAGACTAATTCTTTAACCTAGTACGTCCAGAGAAAAACATCAAGTCGTGTTTGCATATGGTGTGTTAGAATGTAACAGCCGGTTTTGCATGCCAACTATGAGATGTCGACAACGCCAGGTGAAGGCGACACGTAAGTCTAAGCTAATAAAACAAAGCTAAATACAAGTTTAAAAAAACAATGCATGGGTCTGTCCATGAAGTAATCAGCAGGTATTCAGGAAAGCCGACCTTATGTTCGAAGTTGACGTTGGCCAGTGAATCACTGTCCAATGGAAAATAGTGGTAATTTCAAAGGAAGCCAACAGCCGTCTCCTACAATAACTACAGCAAATATGAACCCCATATGAGTGAAGGTATCTGCTACAGGGATGAGCAATCAATAGACAATTTGATTCCTAACACACTGAACAGAACACTCGTAACTTCCGCTTAAGTTACAAAGCAAGATATAACCGTCTGTGCTCCGAGAACGGTAATCGCTAATACATCTTTCGAAGCTAGGAGTTATGAGATACTCCAATTCCCAAACGCGCCACAGCGTCACTGTCTTATTACGGGAGGGCGCTGGTGTATAGTAGTTGATGAGAAGAAGAATGATAATCCCCTAACCCTGATACACGGTCATTGTCAGCCCAAATTTCGAAGAGTTCATATGATGTATGTCACAATCATCGATGACTAAGCTCGATTTGTAACAAATGCAAGATTTCGGTAAACCACTGTCTGATTACTAGTACGGTTTTAAATTATGAAACCTAGGGTAGGTTAAGATGTCTCGTCTCTGCTTTAAACCGCTAAAAGGATATATTCATTTTGGGGTAACTCAAAAATCGGACCGAACAAAAAATCGTGCTGCTTCGCTTTGTCGCCTAACAAAATCTTACTTCCAGTGATGTTTACTAAATGTGTAAAATACCACCCAAACTCTTCAATTATGATGAGTGATATGTTGGAAGGAGCATGAGAAGATTATGAGAACCTCGAGACGCAGCTTTGAATACGGTTGTCCGGATTAAGTAAGAAATAATGTTTGTAGATGAAAAGAAAGCAGACTGTGTAGCCATCGTTTGAAGGGGATAATGACAGATATTAATTCAACACACACTTAACCTACCGATCACCTAGACGTAAGTTTCCAGCGGCAAACTTGCGAATTCAGTGAGGCTTAGGTTGACACTAAATATGAAAGCAAGTAGCCAGTCCACATTCAATCAATGGTCGTTGCCGTCGCTGCTAAGCTGCTGATGAAAAGCAGTGTTTTAGCAGTACGACCAGATGCTTGTCAGAAGGGTCAAGGAACATCATACAGAGAGGAATAGGACTGAAACCGGTTGCCGAAAGTCAACTACCAGCGACACTGTCATACGTCTCGCCGGCAACGTCAACCGACGAATTTTGAGTTGCTCTCAGCACTGCCATCAGACAACTTAAGACAGTCTGTCGACACATACCGGTGGCCACTGAATCTTTCGCATTTACATTATGCGAATACATGTGCCCTCACAAAAAATTCGTCTACGTTTTGCAACTTCTGTGGCCACAGGTTATTCAAAACCACTCTAGATCCGTGCAAGCATTTGACTCCGACGATGTGACGTAACAGGTTTAACCAATTACACAGATCCCAGTGTTCAATTGTGATGTCACACGTTAACGAGTCGTAATTACATGATAGTTTGTCTCATGACCTAGGTTGAATAAACTTTTATGAGAGTACTTACTTGGGAAAAATTATCGGAAACAACTGCCTATCACATTGTTGACTCCGTTCCACCGAGGTTATTTTGGCGGTGACGATGAAACCAGTAATCCGTGGGAATGAGAAACTGCAGTGTAAAGTTTCACGACAGTTGTTGAGAAAGGTTTCAAACAAAGCGGTGCGCTGTAGTCAATAGTCTACTAGCATTCATGGATGTGTTTCCTCAGCTTTTTAACTTTTTCCACTATAAACTTGCTATTTGTTATTTCGTCTGTTGCTGACAAAATCGGCGACAGCCTTGACCACAATATCAAGCAGTGTGATCCAAAGCCGGGAATATATTCATGTCACGTCCACACTCATTAGTTACAGATCACGAAAGCTTTCAACGTAGGAGATCACGACTAGGATGTGGCGACGAAAAGTTGTAAGAAAACGCCACAAGAGACAACAAGTGAAAACCTACCAAGAGGACTAAAGGTTTATGAACATGAATTCACTGACATTCAAGGCGATTCAATAAACTGCTTAATTCCAACAAACAGGTGCATATAATTGCGCTCAAAAGTGAGTCGATCCACAAACCAATAACTACACTGCATCGGTACCAAACTTACAGAGCATTCTATCCATCCGATCACTTTGCGATAAGTAAGCTCGGAGAATTAACAGTGGAAGAAATATAACTAAATATCCAAGGGAATTTAGAACGAGTCTATAAACCCAAGCGAATACTGGTGGTTCGATATTGGTCCGCTGATCGAAGTTCTTGTGTGATACGGCCATCTCAGGCAACCACACGAATAACGTCACGAACAAAAAGATCATCCTGAAACTACGCTGTAATCGTGAGGAAAAAATGATGAACTTGATCAGATAAACTGTCAAAATGCGTCATTAACTTGAGATTTTCACCTTCAAACTCCCATAGGCGTTTGGTCAAATGATGTCTTTACAACACCATGATCGAATATTTACACTTGGTAGTTAAACTCACTGGTTTTTGTGATGTACGTCAGAACCACATGTAAGGAAATACATTACACCACCAGGCTGAAAGTGTTGGGGGCAGTTATAAAACAAAAATCCAACAGCACCACAGGCAGAAGACTATCTAGAGTACACATAAACATTAAGTTACTAAAACATTATGGGCAATTGATCACTTTCTGTTTTGCCTGTTAATTTGTTGACTGTAGCTCACCTCCAAAATATACTTAAAAGGTGCAGTTCAACAGCAGGGCTGTTATTTCTTGATCTGATCCCAGTGTGCAGCCATGAGGGCTACTCGAGAGCGCAGCTTACAGTCAGAATAACCTTAAGCCGCAATTGCGGAGTGCAACCGCTAGTGGCTGAAAGGTATTCAGCACCTTGATCATATACAGCTACGTTCGGTTAAAGATGTGACAAAAGTTTCCACGACTGTGTGTTTAATAATCAGAAGTTATTACTATTGAGCTAACGTGGGTTCAGTTGAACAGATCAGATGACATTGGTGAGTATGCAGCAGGGAAGTTAGACACTACAGTTTTTTTTAATGAGGAGCAAACAGGCTGACCAACACATTCTGAAAACGCACAGACTTATATAGTTAGGAAGTGTGTCGAAAGTGTCCGACTACCGTTTTAACGTCATACACTTTAAGGAATCTGCGGCTCACTGGAATAAGAAACACGGTGGTCAAATAACAAGACGAAAAAGCGGAGGGAACTCAACCTGCATGTTGGAGGAGGACACTTTTTCCCAAAAATTTGCATTGTTTACCAAGGAAACTTGATTCTTCATTTTTGGGGAATCTGAACGCCCGCCAGAATTCTCGAACATCCGAGAACTTGCACTCGTCTCTGATTGATTCATTCGGTGACCTAGGCCCAAGACCGATAAATACAGTTGCTGTAAACCACAATTTTGTATTCGGACTGAGTAGCAAATAAGGCTGGTTAGAAGACCGTCTTTTTCCTTACTTGTTGGGGGGTTCTGAGTTACGAGAGTTGAAACCCGATATTTGTGCCATGATTTTCGTACCGTTTTGCGATATGGTTGTGTTCGTTCGCGATGAAGATATTGCTCGTAGGCTTTGTGTTTGGTCTCGCCTGTCTCTATCAGGTGGGTTCGTAACACAGCAATAAGCTCTGTAGGGAAATTTCTCCAGTGTGAATGATGGGCTTTAGCGTTGAAATTTGCCGCTGTTCTACTAAGACTTATGTGAAGTAGACGGCTAACGAGACAAAATCTGCCACCTCACAGATGACGTTTCACACTCCATAGTAACTTAGTTGTCCTGCGGTGTGTAAACACCTTATGTAGCGACTATAATAAATGATATTTTTGATAGTCGTATTCACCTGTACATTTTTGATTACCTTGGTTTTTTACCTACTTTTGTTTTAGTCAAGCTATCCCTTTTGTAATATTCGTTCCACGGCTACAATCACAACTCGCTCCGTGCCTCGCTAGCTCGACGTGCCTTCTCTGTACACTCTACTTTCTAGGGTCGATACAAATACACGAGGGTCAACGCGCTGAGTCCTTCCTTCTCATTGTCAATTGGTTATTAATCTGTTGGACCAGTTACAACACTTGTTATTGACTACCTGAAGTGGAATTAACTCCCAGTCCTATAACCTCTCTGAACTACAGAGGCTATGGCTACATGGCAGATTAACAGAAACGAGTAACAAGGTAATACAATCGATTTGCATGACGTCGTCCAGTCCCATTGTGTGACTGACTCATACCGTAACAGTTTGTTTGCAGTGATGAAAACGAACAAAACAATACCATCATCCACAGAGTTCAGAATGGAGCTATGTGACAAGATGGATGCACCATTTCTGAGATTTTATACGTGAAGATTACCAGCGCTATACAAGTCTTCATTTTGATATCCACCTCAGTTTCTACATTTGCTCTTTTTTACTCCCACTCGTAACTTTTATTCTACAGTAAAGATGGACCCAATCTTTTGGTGGTGGATGGCAGACATCCGATTAATGGCACCCAACTACTACACAAAACAGCCACTTTAGCAGTCCACTGAAAGACGTGACAACATGCTGCAGCTCCAGCCGCAACAATGTGAGGTAGGGCAATCCAAGTAGTACATATTCATCCACGGCATAAAGAAAAATTGTACCACCTAGCTGATGAAACATAAATACTCAGCTTCATGAAAGATGATTAACAAGATTATGCAGCTGAGGGGTGCAAAATAATTTCAAAGGTAATGGCTGTTAAGAAACTAAAACATCATCATCATGATAGCAGCCATGAGCCTGACCACAAGGTACTGTGGCTCGGGCCGCCGCTCATCACAACAAGGACGTGGAATATCTTAGAAGAAAACGCTACTAAGAAGTTTGAAAATTAATAAAAGAAGATTAAGCGGAAGAACTAGAAGTGGTATGGATACAGGTACGCCATTGACTGCAACACACCACCATCTCGGATAGCGTCCATAATCAGCGGTTTGAAAGATCACGAGGACCCCATCCAGGCAGGCGACAACTACCCACTCTACTCGATGGACCAGTCAGAGTCTTCATATTTCGTAATCACGTTGTTGCTTGACCACAACGCGGTGTCACTCAACTGTTGGTGGTCTTAGTATACAATGCCCGGTACGGTAAACGATCAGATGACATACGGAGTACGTGACCCAACCATCTCAAGTTGTGCAACGTAATTAGTTGACCAATTGATCGCGCATCCCGAGCATTCCGGA